>JBBPLT010000021.1:0-105740 GCA_038089955.1 Strobilomyces dryophilus | reverse complement strand
GGCGCGGCTTGCAGCGGTAGGGGGGGGGTGGGGGGGGGGGTGGGGGGGCGGGGGGGGGGGGTGGGGGGGGGGGGGGGGGGGGGGGGGGGGGGGGGGGGGCCTAAGCGATCAGTTTCTACGACAGGCCATAACCACGTCCGACGGCCCCTACCCCAGTGGAAAATATCGGATCTGTCCCGCCTCCATGTCACCGTCCGTCTCGCCCGACGTCGGTGCGAACCTTCCCGACCCCGTGGATTCACGAGGGTGACGTTCTCCCCGTCGTCATCGACGGCAAGATCACTCAGGCGAGCACATCGATCGTCCGAACATTCCATTTCGACGCCCTTCATCGCGCGCCTGTGGACCTGCGCATGCTGAGCGTTTCCTAGTGGGCCGTCGTCGAGGAGAACGACGGCGACCTACGGCTTGGCCTTGAAGCGCTACGATTCGAACGTCTTCTGGTTCAGCATCCCCGCGAGCGATCGTGCCAGCGTGGTCATGGTCAAGACTTTGCAACGGGGGGGAATGGGTGATCCGAGAACATGGCGATGACGAGCATACGTCAGCGCTCGTCGTAGCTTCCTTCCTGGTGATATAGGCTCATGCGCAAGTCGGGCTGAACAGCATCGCTCCGCCTTCCGCAAACTGGCCGACCGTAGCTTGGACTATGGCCAGCTCCGAGCCTGGCGCTGAGGTGAATTGACTCGGTGGTGATGTTGAGCCGACGCTGACCTGGTCGGCACGCGCAGATCAAACTCGAGTCTTATAACAAGACCCCGACTCGACTTCAGCTGTGGAATTTCTTTGGAAGTGGGTGACTTGGTAGCCTGGATCGTGGCCTGCATGCCAGTGGCGAGGAAAACGTAGTCTTTGTACATGTCAAGTATCGCCCGTTTGTTATTTCGCTGACGTGAGTGCGTGGCTCGACCGGAGGCGTCGCCAGCAGCGAGCCACAGGGCTCACTTTGAAACCCCCCTGAACGGACGCGCCTGGACAGACGCCAGACGTGACGGGCTACGTCGCAGTACGTATCGTACGCGAACTTGAGCTCCGAGGCGAACGTATTCACCCCGCTGCTTCAGGCGGCGTCGGTCGACGTTTATCTCCTATCTATCAGACGATCATCCTTCCCTCACGCGTGTCCCCCCTGCGACAGAGTGTCTAGTCTGACCCGTCGAGGAAAAAAAATACCCACAGCCTCGAGCCAGCAACCCCAATTGACCCGCCCTGGCCTGAATGAAACGGGGCGAATTTGGCCTGCGATCATTGATCCCGTCCCTCGGTGCGGGACCTCCCGACCTCGCAACGAGTCTCCAAAGAGGGAGGAAACTGCCAGCAACGTTCCTCGGGGGATGGAAACGCGCAGGGTGGGCGTCGACCGTACAGTAAGTTCGATCCCGAGGTGCGGAACGATCCGCCGCTTGGCAAGGAAATCGTGCCGCTGCCGACCGTCGCCTGTCATGTCCGGGGTCGCACCGCCCACCTGTCGACGTCTAGGCTGTGCAGCAGCTGTCACCTCTTGGGGCATCAGGACCAAGACCCAACGTTCCGTTCCTATCATCGTCAAGCGACGTTACACGCAAAAGAAAAGAAAAAGGCAAACAGTCCATCTCATTGGCTGCGGATAGGAACACGCGTACCCATCAGAGAACGCGCAGTCAGGACGGACGGCCCGGGGGCCAAGTTACGTCAGAAAGCAATCGGTCATCATTGAATCATTCTCCACCCTGGTCGACCGACACGCCACATTCCGCGGCCCTCGGACATCCGAAAAAAATGTTGACGAACACACGAAACGAAAACGCCGACCGACGAAAGATCCGACCATCATCGCCTGCTCGTCTTGCCCGCCTTGCGCTTCCCAGCAAACAAGTGCTTCGGCTAACGCACACGAGCGTCAGTCGGTCAGTCACCGGACGCAACGCGAGCCCACGCACCTTTGCAACTCTGATCGCGCGATCGCTCTCCCCAGCCTTGCCGTGCATGTTGCGCGTTCGTTGAGCCAGATTGCGCAACTTGATCGCCTTGGACACTTGCTAGCGAACCGCGCGCGTGCGCGTCAGACGCGATCCGCTCGCAGACAGACGCGCGACCTCTTACCTGCTCGTCCCGCAACCCAGCGAGTTGCCGGTTCGTGCGCGGCGCTCGCGCGTGTTTGGCGATCACGGCGCCCGAATTGCCCTTGGCGCGTTTGCTGCTGGGTGGCTCCTCCCCGTCGACGTCCATCCAGTCCCCTTGCGCGTCCGAATCGCCATCGGCATCCGCGTCCTCCATGTCCACATCCTCGTCAGCCTGGGCCCGCTTCCGTTTCGCGGCTTGCACCTTGGCCAATATCCCCGCCCGAGCCTCTATGCTGCTCGGATCGTACCCCGCCTTTTTCAGCTCCGTCGACAGCTCGCTGAGCGTCCGAAGACCAGCCGTCCGCGGCAGACGCGCTTGATTCCTCTTCGATTTTTTGATGCTTCGGGAGTGGATCCTGTGCGCGAGCGCCGTCCGCGCTTCGGCCTCTTCGCGCTCGTCCTCAGAGTCGAACTGCAGGCAAGCCAGGGTCGGGACAAGAGAACGAAAAAGCGGGAAAGCGAGGCGTACCACGTTCTCCTCGCTGTCATAGTATCCTTGCGCTTCGAGTCTTTCTTCCTCGCGTTCGAGCGCCTCGAGTTTCTCGGCGATGTCAGGGTCGATGAAGTCGGCCACGTTCTTGCCGTCCACGATCTCGGGCATCGTATCCGACTTCCATTGGTCGTCGGCCAGCAAATAGTTGGCTGCGCGCGTCCAGTCAGTCGCTCGAGCCATCGGTCGCGATCCCACGACCTACTTTTCAGATCGATGCTGAAGATCCCATCGCGCTCCTCCTCCTGCTCTTCGACGTCCCGGAGAAGCTTTCTTCGATTTGGATCGTTCTTGTCGTACTTCTTCCGTTCTCGCACGACGTCCGGAATGAACGGCATCCGAACGACGTCGTCCCTCGGTACGGGCTGCGCCACGTGGATCCGGTTGATGACCGAGTTGATCTTGCTCCCCTTGAGCTTGGAATCGACGCGGTGCGCGAGCAGCGCGTCGCAAGCCTTGTTTTTGAGTTCCATGACGCCTTCTTCCGAGTAACACGAGACTTGGACGCATTGGACGCCCTCCGCGTCGACGATCTCCTGAACGAGCGTCCTGTTTTCTGGCTCAAGGTCCTCGAGACGGGTCACGTCGATCTTGTTGATGACCAACAACACCGGTTTTCCGGTGAAGAGCGGTTTGATGGAGTGGAAGAGTTTACACTGAACAAGGTTCACGGTCAAGAACGGACGAATCGCGAGCGACGAAAGAGAGGACTCGCTTGCGCTTCCACCGAGTAACCGCACTGTTCGCTGAGGTCCATGAAATACAAGACGCAGGACTTGAGGTGTGCCAGCGCCGTGACGCTCTGCATCTCGATCGTGTTCATGTCTTCCAACGGATGGTCCAATATGCCGGGGGTATCGATGACCTGCCATCGCAGATACTTGTAGTCCAGGTGGCCGACGAAGAGCGACTTGGTCGTGAAGGCGTACGGCTGGACGTCGACGTCGGCCCGAGTCACCTTGTTCATGAACGACGACTTGCCGACGTTGGGGTACCCGCAGATGATCAGCGTCCGCGTGTTGGGGTCAATCGCAGGCAGACGGGAGATGTGTTGTCGGACCTGCTCGAGATAAGCGAGCGGATCCTTTTGTCGACGCATGACGGTGGCCATCCTGAGAAAGAGAGGCGTAACCCCACGTCAACGACGGGCACGGAAAGCGGAACGCTCGAGGACCCACCGACCCAGCGCGGCCGTTTTGAGTTGCTTGCATCGGTACAGGCTGTCGCCGAACTTGAGCAAGCGCACGTAGTCCTTTCCGACCTGATCGATGAGATGTCGGGCGGTCCGAAGTTGCCCGAGCGCGAGCTTGTAGTGATTTTTGTCGTAGAGCACGTTCATGAGGGACGAGAGAAAGGGGTGTATGTCCTACGGCGAGAGCCTCGGTGAAAACGTCGTCAGGCCCAGGGCACAAACCTACGTCGAGGATCGGGAACTCGGAGAGAATGGCGCCGAGCTTCTCGTCGAAAGAGTCTTGGGTGAATCTGACCTTGCGCATGTAGAAATTGCGTATGCGGCTGATCTTGAAGTTCTTGTGGATGACCTAGAGCGAACGTCGACACCCTCGATCTCGAGATTTCAACGTGGGGTCATACGGTTGGCGTTTTTCGCTGTGTTTTGGACAAGACGATGTCCAAGAAATCCGCCGCGGTAGGCACCGGGGCTATCGCTTTCAGGCCGCTGGTCGACATGGCGGGGGTGGACGGGCAGGACAACGACGGGGGCGGGCCGAAAATTGATGTCGCACGGATCATGTGACGTATGAATCCTTTGTTATTCTACAGCTGGAGTGGCTACGTACGTAGTACTAAGGAAGCAAGCATCAACTAGTAGCAGTGACATTATGTAGACGGACAGCAGTATATTCACCGATATCGCACAGCCGAACGTTCATCCAATAATCCGATAGATGGGCAAGTATGTTTCCTTGAGACTGACTAGGCAAGGCCGGTCCTTGCAATGTGCGAACGTATGATGGCTTCGCCAACTGCACCGCATACTCAGCGCTCTGCTTTCGAACAGAGAGGGGGGAATGCACGCACCGTTCACGATAATAGCCTGAGTAGCCCGAATGTCCTGTCACGCGTGGGTGAGATCTGAACCCGAGATGGACAGGTATTACGCACGAGCATAGATGTGAAATGCTACGGAAAGTTGGTGAGTTTCGTCGAACCGATCGGCGGTCGGGTAACCAACGCACTGCGTATAGCGCTCTACGACCGATGTCGTTGCGCCTGTGCACCTGAATGAAGTGGGCGCGGAAATATTCCGATACGTCGGCATATGTGTTTGGGCGATCGCCGTAGGACGTGATGCTAAACGAAAACGGGGTCAGCGAACAGCATCTGAGCGGCCCAAAGATGGAATAGTGCGCACTACTTCCGGACCTTGATACCGGCCTCTAGTTTCTTTTTCAAAAGATCAGTCTGCCCGGATCAAAGTTGAGTGGCGACGAGATGGCGCTCGCGAAGCACGTGAACTACCTTGTTGAGCAGCAGAACCAAATGTGAGTTCTTCAAGAGTTTATTGGAACATATGGCTGTGAAAAGTTGCAGTGAATCATCCACTCTGTTGGTTCGAGCGTCTTCTTCGAGATACTGTATTTGGGTTAGCAGAGGCGGTGTGGTTAGCATCGGGCCAGTGACAGATGCAGTAATTCATGCCTGATCAAACGCGCTGATGGGTGCTAGGAAGATGATCGCCGTGGCTGCAAGTAGCGAAACGATATCAGAGTGGGTCACGGGCATGGCGACGATGCTATGCTTTTGCCCCTGGGTGGAGCATCGATCGTCACACGATGGAATGGAACGTACCGTCATCGAAGTAGGGTACCCAAGCGTGTCTCTAATGACGGAACGTGCAAGTCAGGTGCCATCAAGAGCGGGAAAACTAGGCCGACTCGCCTGGCCACGCTGAGGAACAGATCAGAAACAGCGCCGAGTGACTCGACAGGAGACTCACTGCACCGCCGACATCGTACATGAGCCAGTTATATCGGGAACCACACAGCTCCACGTCGAAAGAGTGTTCAGAGATGCCGAGGGTTTGTAGGCGAACATTAAGCAAGTCGGCTGTGGAGATCTGTCGGGGGACGGACGGGCCTGGCCAAGGATCCGACGTTACCTGTAGTGGGCAGATAATCCATTTCTGCGATCCGCCGGACGTTGTCCAAGAAACTTGAGGGGAAGTAGATGAGCAGCAGGCCAAGAGAGGCGGAGAGCTACGACGCACAACGGTGCGGATTCGTCGAGTCGTATTCTGCGATTGCTGACGAGTATCCGTACTGCGGGGTGTTTCCACAGTTGTTCGACTTCGTCTTGGGACGCGTTGAGCGTCCTCGAAGCAAGATTCGTCACGTGGGCGACAGCGGGGGACGGGCCACCGGTCGCCGGCACAGCCCTACTGCGGTTGGGCGAGAGAGGAGTGACGAGTGCCTGCCAGCCTGCGCGGACATAGACGCCCGAGCGGCCGCCAGTGACAGATACGCCGTCGCTCAATTCGGAGGCGAGGGAGTCCTCCATGGCGATAAGGGCGACGAGTTTGGACCTGAGACGGGAGACGTCGTTGTTGATGTTTCCGAGGGGGGCGAGGGCGTGGGCGACAGCCTGGCCCTCTGTGGAGTCGTCTGATTCGATGTTGGCGAGCTCGAAGTCGAGTTCGTCGAGGATCATGCGGACGGCCTTGATGATGTTGAAGTAGACGACGGGCCGCCACGAGGGACGTTCGTGTTCGAGGGTCTGGTGGGCATAGTAGATCTGGAACTGCTTCTGTAAAGTGGACTTGCCAGACTCGGCCTGGCCGAGGAGCATGACTGGGCAGGGTCTGGGCGAGATGCGGGGGTGGACTGGGACGGGACGCACCTTTGACCTGCTTTCTCTTTGCGTCCTTGACGCGCGACCACTCCCGCTGGGCGACAAGTGAGGGAGGGGGGCGAGGGGTAGAAGAGACGCCCACCTTGAGCTCGTCATCTATTTTCTGGCTGGCGCGGGCGGCCTCCTCGTCGTAGTAGGGGGACGCCTTGGAGGTGCCGCCGATGGACTGGAGGAGGTTCGGTTCGGAGGAGGAGTAGGAATGGCCGGCACGCTTGCTCATGGGCGGAGGATGGGACGTGGGGGGCAGAGGCAGAGACTGAATTGCATTCCCCGACGAGGCGAGTCCCACGAACGATCGAGGCTGTACCAGTCTGCGCGCAGATCCCGGCCAGCGCATGACCCAGGCAGAAAAACACATCCTATGGCACCCGCGACGGCAACACAAGTTCGTCGTCGGCGGAGGCTCCCAGATGTCCGTGTACGAGTGGGCCCCAGACCGCGACGAGATCCGTCATCTCAGCTCCCGGTCCGACCTCGCCTTCATCAAGGTGAGCCGCCCCCAGACCGCCGCGCCGGCGAGCTCACCCCCGTCCCAGTGCTTCGCGTGGTCCCCCGACCCCTCCTTCGACGACCTCTTCGCCATCGGCCTCGCTTCCGGACGCGTCGACCTCGTCCGTCTCGAGGCCACGAGGGTCCCCAGGAACGGCGTCCTCTCCAGCGGCCCCGTCGTCTCCCTCACCGTGCGCAACTCCCGCGCGTGCAACGCCCTCGCCTTCTCCGAGCGCGACCCAAACTACCTCGCCGTCGGCCTCGACAAGGTCCGCGGCGACCCCAGCCTCACCGTCTGGGACGTCCAGTCCTGCATCCCCGTCCTGTCCTTGACCGGCCCCAACGACGACGTCCCCCTCGTCCGGCCCCACCCGCGCGTGGCCAGAGCCGACGTCCCCCGCGCCGACTCCCGCGTCCTCCAACAACACGCCCAGACAGAAGTCGTCTCCGCCCTCGCCTTCCTCCCGCAGTCCACCCACCTTTTGTTGGCAAGCATATCCTCGCGCTGGCTCCGTCTCTTCGATCTGCGCACCCCGGCCCCGCCCACGACCAACGTCGCGAGCAAGGTCTCGGGCATCGCCACGAACCCGATCGATACCCACCAGATCGCGTGCTGCGGCGACGCGGCCGTGACCCTCTGGGACGTGCGCAGGCTCGCCAACCCGCTTCTCACCTTTTCCGAGAGGGAGGCCGCGGCGGACGGGGCGAGGCCCCGGCCTGGGTCCGTCGTGCAGCGCATCGAGTTTTCGAGCACGAGGAGGGGCCAGTTGGCAGCGATGGACAGGGACGCCCCGTACGTGCGCTTCTGGGACGTGGTGCACGCGCACGCGAGCGAGGGCCCGTCGGAAGGGGATCGGTCGCGGGACGCGTCGCACCCGCGCGTGCCGAGACGGTCGTGGGCGAACCTCCCCTGGGCCGCGGCGTCCGGCGTCAAACAATCCCCGTCGGACGCACAAGACGCCCCCGTCCTAGTCCTCGCCGACACGCGCAAAAGTGAGCCCCCAGATCCGTCCTCTTTTCGCTCGCGTGCTCACGCGCCCTCGGAACAGCGAAACGTTTCAGCAAGCCTCTGGCGTCGTTCACGCTCGTGCCTCACTCGCGCCCATACGCGCTGACGTCGGAGATCATGGTGGTCAACAGAGACGGCGACTTGGAGCTGTACGCGGTGCACGACACTCCGAAACAGATGGCTTGGAGCGCGCGCGGCGATCTCGCGTTCGGCGTCGGGCGATCGCACAAACTTATCCCCGGGTTCCAGGACAGAGACCTGCCCCCACAGCCCTGGGACGTCGTCAAGACGACCGATGATCAGTTGACGATGGGCGGTCGACCCGAGGCGGCCAGCGTGGAGCTGGCAGATGACAGATGGAACGACGAGGGAACGCCGTCTGGCATTCAGGAGGGTGGGAGGCCGCACAAGGCGCGGACGTATAGTCCGGCTTCATTTCGTCACTACCCCCTCGAACCAGTGACGCTTCGCAGTGACGTATCGGTGCCTGCGGATCGAACTCTGGAACAGCCTGCCCGGCGCTCGACGCTCGGCGAAGAGGGGAAAAAGAAGACGCTGCGCATACAGGTCGACAAGCCCGCTTCGTCTAGGAGCAAGAAACATTCCCCGCGTACGATCCATCAAGTGGTGGAGGACGACATCTCGATGGTGATGAGGCACAGGGTCATTCGTGGCTACGCGATCAAGAGCGTACGTCGCCGCCGAGACTGCGTTCATCAATCTCATTACGCTTGATAGATTTCCCACAACGCCGACGTCATGCAAGACGACCTCTGCCTGTCCGGTACGTTGTCCACGCTGTGGCGATGGTTGCGTCGTACGTCTGATCCTCCACGTCCCCATGGATCGCTGATCGGTGCTGTTTCGTAGATTCGAGAGTGATCGCGTGCACTCCCACGTCCAGGATTCATGGATACGACTTCTCAAACCAGGGGCTGATGGGCGTATGGGAGGGTTTTGCAGCGTTGCCGCAAGGGTCTGAAGCGCGGGATTCGGCGAGCCAGCTGAGCGACTTGCACGTGGCCCCTGCTGTGTTCGATCCGGGCTCTGTGTCCTCGAGCCTGGGCCTGTCCGCGCTCTCTCAGAGTTTCGAGGATCTGTCGTACGGCGACTTCAACGCTGCTATCGCCGAGATCTCGTCGCGGCAGGGCGCGGAAAAGACGCCGTGGTCGCCGGCGTTGCGAACGAACAAGTCAGCACAACGAGAGTTGGCGCTCCAATTGTGCGGATGGTATCTGAGGGGCGACGAACTCTCGGACGCCATCCGAAAGTAAGGCATCCCGCTAAACCTGTCGTTGCCGCTTTCTAAACGGTTCGTGTAGATGGGAGAAGGAGGGGCAGCAGTCCCGCGCTGCTTGTTGGCTCGTGTTCACGAGACAGTACACGAAAGCGCTCGAGTTGCTCATGCGTAGTAAAGGTGCGCCTTACTCGACCGCGTTCGGGGCCCCGCTTGACCATGCCTCTACTCAGACGAGATGCACCACCTGATGAGCGGGACGCTCGCCGCGCTGATCCCTGGTGGAACGACGAGCAGCGAGTTGCGGGATCATTCCGAGAGACTGATCGTCCGACTTCAAGATCCGTATTTCCGCGCCATGTTGACGCAGCTCACGTCGAAAGACTGGTCCGAGGTGCTCGAAGAGGAGGCCCTCCCCCTTCGGGAGCGTCTCGCCATCGCCTTTCAATTCCTCGAAGACAGGGCCTTGTCGCTGTACCTCCACCGAACCGCGGAGCAGGCATCTGCCAAAGGCGACATCGAAGGTCTCATCATCACCGGACTGACGCCTGCCGGGATCGACGTGCTACAGAACTACGTGGACCGCACGGGAGACGTCCAGACGGCCGCCATCCTGTCGTCGTACGTCTGCCCTGCCAAGTTCTCGGACGTGCGCGCGGAACGGTGGCTGGAAGCGTACCGGGACCTGCTCGACGGGTTCCGGCTGTTCCATCACCGGGTGAGCTTCGACGTCGAGCGCGGGGAAATCTTGCAAGAGGCGGTGCAAAACGGGGACCTGCAGCCGTTCGAGTGGGCGCCCAAGCACGTCCTGATACGGTGCAACTATTGCTCCAAGCCGATGAACCCCGCCGTCGGCGAGGCGGGGAGCAAACGCCGGGTGAGTCGAGAGAGCCTGGGTCGGCGCGGGCCGCGGCTGACAGCTGAACGGAACGTCAGACCACGGGGTGTCCCAACTGTCATCGGGCGCTTCCGCGGTGCTCGGTGTGTTTGATGACGCTGAGCATGACGCCCGACGCGAATCGGAACGCGGAGCTGGTCGGGACGCAGGTTGGGTTCAAAGGTGCGTTCGGGGCGCTCGGGTTTGGGTTTCGTCAGGGGGTTGACGCGCGCGCAGACACGATCGAAGACGCCATCGTCATCTGTCAGACGTGTCGGCACGGCGGGCATGCGTCGCACATTCTGGACTGGTTTTTCGGGGAAGAGGGGAGTCGCGCGAGGGGCGTGTGTCCGATCGCGGATTGTGACTGTCGCTGCGGGGACGAGTCCACGGCGTGACATCATTATGGTTAACATGTAGCTTTCACCACTATCTAGAAGTCCATCATGGCTCCTGGGAGCGTAGTGCTGCTAGCGAAAGCGAAGCTCCCTCGCTCGGGTCGTTGTGCGCCGGACGACAATGACTCTTTTCCGCGTGTAGAGCGAATAAGAGCGATAAGGTATCCGGCGACGTTTTTGAAGGGAGGAGCGGCTGCGTGTTTTCCCTTCTTTTCGGAGTGTTTGGTGTTGTGATGGTTCTCGGGAATAGCCGATCGCGACATTGATGGTGTCACTGCTCGGGGGTACAGTATAAGACCATTCATGGATGCCCACCTGACGCTGCCACTGAAGCCAGATGGCGACCAACATCTCCTGCGTCTACTGCCACGAGCGCGTCCCGCAAGAGGCGTACAACGCCCACATCAGGGAAAGACACGCCACCCCGACCGTGGCCGACCTGTGCAAGGTCAAAGAAAACTACGATCTCGCCTACGCCATGCCGACGCGGCCGAGGGCCGTGCCCAACGCCCTCCGACCCCCATCCTCCTCCTCCTCCTCGTCGGGCACCCTCCGCGGCCCCACCGACGCGCCCAAGTCCGCCACCTTCTCCGCCTGGCAAGAACGCGACCGCGACCGGTTCGTCCAGAGCGCGCGCAGCGTCACAGCCGCCGACGTGTCCGCCTTCCGCGTCGACCGATCGGACGCACCGCGCACGGATGCCCGCGCGCTGCAAAAAGCGATCCGGTACGACGCGCTGGAGCTCGTCGGCGCGCGTCGTCGTGGGGGGGGGGCTCGAGGACGAGGATCGGGAGAGGCGCGAGGGGCTCGTGAGGGGGATGCCTGCGTTCGCCGTGAGTCGGCGCGTCGTCGTCGTCGTCGTCCTCCGCGCGCGCGCGCGGTCTCTCGCTCACGCGCTCGTTTCTCTAGTGTCTGAGCGCGTACGTGTTGGCGCACTTGAAGTCGTGCGCGCCCGACAAGCCGAGGTACGAAGGGTCGGTCGTTTTCGCAGAGGGAGGCTCTGATTTCGCCGTGGAAATTTATTTATTTATTTAAAGTCTGTTGGACGCGTTCCTGCGCGCGACGCGAGAATGGATCGACAAGCCGGAGGAGTGGTGTCTGATCAATTACCAGACCATCAAGGCGAGCCTTTCTGGCTTCCTCGAGCAGGTGACGCGTTCGCTGTGCGTCGTCGAATCGTCGTTGGCCTGACCCCTCGGTTTCAGTCTCCAGTCCCGCACCACGACTGTGATCGATCGCTTCTGGACGGCGCGAGACTTCGCTACTTGGACGTCCACGCCTTGGCCGTCTTGGTGGCCATTTATTGCACAGACCGAGACTACGTGAAGTGGTTCTACGCCATGCGAGACGACCAGGCGCAGGCGATCTTGGACTTGTTGCAAGAGGTGAGGCTCGCTTCGTACGAACCCGTCGATGAAGTTGACGGGGCGTGCAGCTCATCGATCTGAAATCCGATCATCTCGATCGATGGTACAAGCGCCGATTCCTGGATGCGGTCGTAAGGCTATCCAGAAAGTCCCGTTTGTACCCTCGGTCGTTGAACATCACCGGGGTCGACCAAGTCTCTCGTACTGATGATCGGGGTGGATTTGGTGCAATATACCGCGGTCTGTTGTCCGGGAGAGACGTTGCTTTGAAGGAGATCCAAACAGCAGGTCGCACGGTGGATGGTTATTTAAAAGTAGGGCGCTTCGTGCGACACCAAACGGAGAAACTGATCTCGTGGTGTACCAGGAATTCTGTCAGGAGACTGTGGTATGGCGAAATGTACATCACAGAAACTGCCTTCCTTTTTATGGCGCCACCACCTTCACCTGCGGTGGGTTAACAAAGACCTGCATGGTTTCTCCGTGGATGACAAACGGAAACTTGTCCGTGTACCTATCCCAGAACCCGGACGCGCCACGTTTGCCATTGGTACGGTGGTTTTCGATGATGCGACGTGCGGGATTACTGACTCACGGTAGCTGCTCGACACTGCAAGCGGGCTAGAGTATCTGCATGCCATGGAGCCCACCGTCGTCCACGGGGATCTCAAGAGCGTAAGCACCCTCCGAGCTCTGTCGACCAAAGCAGACGCTGACCTCGTCTTTCACAGCTCAACATCTTCGTCACCGCTTCCGGAAGGGCCTGTCTCGCCGACTTTGGTCTCGCGACCGTGCACGATTCCCAAGTGTCCGTGACCACGACCGTGGACGGCATATACGGCACCGCGGGGTACATGGCTCCCGAGCTCATCTCGGTCTGGGAGGAGCCGAACTGGGCGACGCTCCTCGCGCGACTCGACCGACGACGATGCGACGTGTTCGCGCTGGGGTGCATCGCGTACGAGGTGCGCGCTCTCTCGTCAGACGTGTGGGGGGCGCCGGACTGACGCGTCTTCTGGCTGGGCAGGTGTACACGGGCGGCCCGCCCTTTCAGGGGACGAGCCCGGCGGTGCGGAGTCAGATGCTTCGGAGCGGGAACCGTCCGCGCCGACCGACCGACGCGCGCGTCCGCGCCTTGGGGCTGGACGACGACGTGTGGACGCTCATTGGGAGTTTGTGGGCGCATCGGCCCGAGGCGCGGCTCGTCGCAGCGTCGGCGAGAGATTTCTTGGAGTTTAAATTGGCGGGGGAAGGTGAGGGGGCGAGGAGTGGGGACGATTACGGGTGGGACACGGGGTTCTTGGGCTCGCTCACCGTGGCCAACGATCTCTTTGTGTTGTAGCGGTCTCTCCTCGTCGTTGTTCGCTAGTATGTACACACGTATGCAAGTGATGTCGCGAGTCGTACGTGATCGAATCTTTCGCGTCGCAGGCTGTGAAAAAGTGTGTATTTACGAATGTCCCAAGATTTCGATCACTAACATGCTACACGTCGCACCGACGCCGCATCGCAGGAAAAAAAAAAAAAAAAACGCTCGAGCAACGCTGCTCGCACAAAGTCCCCCCTCCACCACCACATCCGAGGCCTCTCACACGTCGAACCGAAACCCGTCGTCGTCGTCGAACGCGTCGTCGAACACGATCAACCCCTCCAGGTCCTTCTTCACGTCCTCGAGACTGTTGTTCCGGATGTGCACGACGACGTGCGTGTTGGACTCGAACGCCGCCTTGGTGATCGTCCCAGAGCGTGGGCGGCCCGTGCCGGGCAGCGTCACGTTCGATTCACAGGGGACGAGCGCTGGACGTGGGGTCGTCGCCGCGCCAGGCCGAGGGTGGGGAGTGACTGCCTTGGCTTTGGCTTTGGCAGGCACGGCGGCTGTGGATCGCGCCGTCGGCCGTACAGCGGGCGCAGCAGCGGCAGTGGCTCGACTGGCGCCCGCGCGCATCAGTGGCGTCGAGCGCGAGACCGAAGACGCGCGCGTCGTCGTCGTCGCTCGCGAGGGTGCTGCGCGTACCGTCGACTGAGACGTGGGCGCGCGCGTCACAGATTGCGACGCCGACGTTCGTGCAGCTGGAGGGCGGAGCGTCGACGTCGACGTCGGCGGTGGCGGTCGTCGAACGGTGGACGGGGCGCGCGAGGTGGGCGCCGTGACCGTGCGGGTGGCTGGGGTGGTGCGTTGGGCTGCTGGACGTGGGGTGGGCTTGCTGACCGCAACGGATCTTTGCTTCGCGATGGCCGGTGGTTGTGGTTTGACTGCTGGTTTCGGTTTGGCCCGTGCAAAGGGACTGTCGTCTTCTGAACGTAGCGGTCCGAGAGAGCGATCAGTGAGAGCAAGGGCCTTCATCACTGGACACGCACCGATTTCTCGTCGAGGAAGGGAAGGCTGTGCAAAGAAATTGTGTTCGGACGCGTCGACGGTAAAAGTCAATTCGGTGCTGGGTGGATTATCGTCCAGCGTGTACGAGCGTATGAGATCCATCAGGGTCTTTCCGACCTCCCTATAATTTGGCATCTCGAACGGAGGCTCGTACGGAACGTCTACACCATCATGAACTCCACCAAGACGCTACGCCGAGCATGAGTGCCACTCACCCTCGGCCTTTGGTGGCATGTACTCGATTTCGTCGAGACTTTCCTCTTCGATGGATTGGTTTGCGACGGACGTTTCGACTTCGAGGTCGATGTCGCTCACGTCCCAGTGTCTGCCATCCGTGACGGGGGTCTCGAAGACCTTGCTTGCACTCCGAGGCAAGCGATCGTGTTTGCGCGCAGAGCTCGGGCGAAGCGACCCGTCTGCCAACGCAGGCTTGGCGATCTTCGCGCCGCTGGCAAGCATCTGGTTCGCAGTGCGATTCGGGAAGGGCGTCTTGTCGCCCAGAGGACGAATCGCGGGGGTGTCCTTGAGCTGGCAAGGACCGACCTGCTTCCCAGGGGGGTCCTTGGACACGCGGTCCGTCACTGTCCGGGGCGTCATGCACGATGCAGACTGTAGGAGAAGGCACTCACGAATGGTCTTGGACGCGAACGGCGTGTTCTGGACGAGCTTCCTGCCCTTGCCGAGGACGGTCATGGGAGCATTGCGGGTTGCGTTTTCTTGGAGGACGTTCCGGGTCTTGGAGAGTGCGCGACCAGGAGTTTTGGTCGCGATGCCTCTGTCGAGGTCGAGAGGCAGCCCAGCGGGTCGCACGCTGAGCATCGTGCTGGTCGCTTGCTTTGGTTCAACTTGGCGGTGTCGCGGGTCAAACACGAACACCAGAAACGCGGTCACGTGAGCCCCACAAATCAACTTCCATAACGGGGTCAGAGCAACCACCATCACTGTGATGCCGCCATCTACTATACTGGCTTACCATCTCGCCCGATTTTGGTCGCTCGCTCCAGCACACATCAGTGGAAGGACCCCACCTGTCCAGAGGCGTATTCTGTGAAAAAGGAGCTCCAACTTCCCCCTGGCAACCCCCACTCTGAGGTCTGGGAAGACGACCTAGCCCTTAAGGTCGAGTGGACTAGCACTGATGTCGTCCGCCTCAGAAACACTCAAGATGGTATCTCCTCTGTAATGCCTACGTCTCTCTGGGGACGACGGCGTCATTGCAGTCTCTCGGTGCAAGGCTTCTCGAAGGATACGGTATCACTGACGTTGAAGTTGAGACCGAGAGTCAGTCGTCAGCCGCTCAGCTGGCCCTAAGCTCCTTCGGCCCTTCCACCGCTGCACCATCTTGTCTCATGACCACATCTTTTACGAGCCCGTCGTGGAGATTTCGGAGCCCCTTATTACTACACTCGGTCTTCCCATCTGTGCCCCATCTGCACGTTGGTCCGAGGACACAGGTGGCTTCTTCATTGCTGAGGGCGAGAATACAGACAGGCTCCTCCTTGTCACTGCTCGCTACATCGTATTTCCACCCGACACGAGCAAGAACGAGCTCTACGAGTTCGAGGACAATAACCAGCCTCGTCATAACGTGATCCTATTTGGTGATGCAGCATTCGTGAAGTATCCGGAATCCATTCAGAACACAATCAGAGGTACAGCGTACGACATCAGGCGTTTGGAGGGTCTTTTAGAGAGAAAGGACAGCCCATTGATCCAAACAGAAAGCACAGCGACATGTAGGATGGACCGGTAGGATCAACTGGATAAGCTCGGGGAGGAACTAGAACCGCTGAAGACCTTCTACCAGGACATTGCGACTCACTGGAAGACTCCAGAGAACCGTATTCTAGGCCATGTCGTCCTCGCTCCTCCTATCAACGAGAGCGGCAGCAGCAAGGATTACACCGAAGACTGGGCCATTATCGAGATTGACTTCTCCAAGATCATTAAGAGCGATTTCGATGGTAACGCCATTGACTTCGGTACTCAACGCCTATTCCGCGATACGATGATGCGTGCCGATCGTCCGGTGATAGGTTCCTCCGCCAGCTATCCGATCAACCGTATTCTGAAGCTGCAGGGCACCATTCCGGAGGAGATGCGCCACCCGACTACGCTCGATAGCGACGGTCGGCCTCTTCTCGTGGTCCTCAAGCGTGGTAATGCCAGGTCTGACCGTCGGCCGCGCCAGCAACGTCTGTTCCTACGTCCGTAGCTACGACGACGACGACGACACCAAGGTCTCGAAAGAGTGGGCCACCGTCCCACGAGATCTCAAGTCTGATGCCTTATCAGCCCCGGGCGACTCGGGTTCCGTCATCGTCGACGGCCGCAGGCGCATGGGCGACCTCCTCACCAGTCTAGCGCTACATCTCCTCTGACTCGGACATTACCTATGCCACACCCGTCACCTTTCTCCTCGAGCGCATGGCGGAAAGGGGACTCCACGAGCCCCACCCTAATCCAGTCCTCACCACCTAGATATCAGTCTTCGGTCTCGTGCGAGATACGACAGTCGTGGACATTCGTGAGTCACTTGTTGTGTACATTGTTTACAAAATTCCGAGTCGCGTGCACAGAAAACATGACAAGATTCAAACCCTACGGCGCAAAAGACTACCCGAAAGTGTCCATTAAAAGGAACAATTACAAACCCAAACAAAATCCAGCATCAAAAACATATTGAGATCAAAAGAGAGTGGTAGCAAGGGCCGTTAAAGCAGCGACTGCGCCAAGAACGCTAATCTGAGCGGCAGAAGTGGCCGTTCTATAGGGACGAATCGCGGTTAGGCAGGGAATGCAGAGAAACAGCCCACACGCTCACTGAACAGATCCCGAAGAAGACCCTGCAGTAATATTGAACTGGGCAGACTGAGCGTATAGAATGTTGGGGTCGTTTTCGTCTTGGGCAATGTTGGTTTGGAAACCAAAGCCCGCAGGCCAGCCTCCGCTGGGCCTCTCGCACGTATAACTACCGAGCGTTCCATCGATGGATTCATCCAGAAGAAGAGAATAGGAAGCGTTGTTCTGTTTTGCGGACGCGTCTAGAGAGCACGACGAAAGTATGGGAAGACGAGCACTCACGACGTTCACCAGGAAGAGCGAGAAGTTGGGGGCGTCGCTGGCCACACGTTGCCACTTGAGAACGTTGGGACCGCCGGTAGTCCAACCTTGGTCGCCGCCGGGATAGGTGATCTGGTAGGCAGAGGCGGAGCAGCCTGCCAAAAGGACGCTGGTGAAGATACGCATGGTGACTCGGGTAGCTAGGTCGACGTTGTGGTCTCGGAAAGAAGAGTAAAAGCGCGAGCCAGGGTTTTACAAGGGCCACGGGCGCAAGCCGCGAGTGCTCGACTTCCCACGGGACCTGCAGGGCTCAATGTTCAGGAGTAAATCGACTGATTGAACGCCCGACTTACTCGCACATGCGGCCACCACGATCCGTATCTGGGCCAAAGTGGATTAGACCACGCTGCGGTAGCACCGCCTGCCTGGGATGGGTACCATTCAGGAGTTGGTTAAATGTGCAAAGTTAACCCGCCCACAAACCCGTTTATGTAAAAATCAAACACTGGCTAACATGGTCTCGGCATCAGCCCAAAGGTCCCTCTGACCCCAATACCCAGCAATTGCAGCGAAGACCGTCCAGCACGATGCTCCTGATATGTTCGTCTTGGCTTCCATAAGCGCAGAACTGGGAATCGATTCATGGGCCTTGGCGTGCCTAAGAAGCCCAACACAGGCACGCGCGAGATTACGTAGTAGATTCATCTCGTCAGCAGATAATCGATCCTCAACTTTGGTGAGAAGCGCGAACATCCACTGTCCATGACTGACCGAGATGGTTGTCATTGGGTCACTTGGATTCTGCAAATAAACGTTTATCCAGTGTGTAAAGTACATCAGCAGGTGGATGGACATGCGCTGCGTTGAATCATCAGCGACGAACGATAACATGCAGATGAGTCGTACGTGATCGATTTCCTGCAGATGACTTGGCGTGACCTTAGGTGGTGCGAGTCGCTCGACAAGCTCTTTCCTAGCCTCGTCGGACAATGTCGGGCGGTCAACTGCGAATGATGCTGAATTCGTCGAGTCCGCAGCGCGGACATTGGCAGGGGAAATCGAGTGTTGCGGAACATTCCGTGGCCAGTCATCAAAGGAGGCAGGAGGCAGGTGAGAGGCTTCGTTCCTGGAGTGGACACGAGGCAGGGCTGTCCCATCTGTAAAGTCGGCCGGGTCAATGAAGCCTCGTTTGTGAGGAGACGCATCGAGTTTCTTCCGCAGGGACCGCTTCCTTGGACTCCATACTGACTCGGGATAGCCAGAAAGAAATTTCCACCAGGCGTCTCTGTCCTTCTTCTCTGGAATCGCCCTGCGTCTCGAACTAGAATGATTGTGGTCGACATAGATCGTCGCCTGGGTCAGGTTCTGTGTCATATGAGCGAAAAGACGAGAAGCATCACGCCGACCCAAATATGCGTACCTTCCGCAGGTTCGAGAAATGCGTCTGAAACGCTTGCCTCCACTCTTCGCGTGGAAGGACGTTGGTGGACGAGGGTGTAAACGCCGGCGCGACCTTGGTCTCGGGCACTTCGTATGGGTTGCGCACTCTGGTGACGTGGGGTAATCGACGCGCGTCTCGTCTAGACGCCGAGTGAATAAGCAAGGTGAATGTGGCGGGGGAGATGAAGGCAGTACCTGACGAGGAACAGGTATTGCAAGCCGTCCTGAGGTTCCTGATCAAAGTCGCGAGGGAGGTTCGCGACTGGGAGGATTTGCTTCCCCGGCGTTATGTCGTCTGGCTCGGAGTCGCTCGCATCGTCCCTTTTCCGTTTGTTCGCCATGGCGTCGAAAGCCAAGGATTGTCGTGGGAAATCGCTCTTTGGTAATCGAATCAACTTGAAGTCAACCTCGATGGTCGTCCAAGATGACGATGTCCCCTTGGAACGCCTGCAGGCCCAGATAGACGTGTCCATGTCCTTTGCTCACGATCTAGTCACGTCTTGGATAAAACCTACTCACCTTGCACGACTCAAGTCCAGCAGTGACAATGCATCGGAAATACTTCAGGAAGAATTGCGCAGACCACCAAGGTACCAGGGACGTTTTCTGGATTGTGGGCTCACGGCGAATCTGTGTAGGCTAGGCGTGGGTGCGCCTATACCGCCACTTGCTCTCGAAGCCTCCAAACTCAAACGTAAGCTCGGGAGAAATGAAGCCATAAACGAGCGTGCCGTGGAATCACAACCAAGAGACTCCCCGTCAAACGATGAGGAGCAAAAAGGGAGACCAGCTAAGCGGATGAAGAAAGTAGATCCTTTCGGACTTGACAGCAGCAAGAGTAGAAGAAAGGTCGAGTCGACGGTCAATCTATGTTCTTCTGCTGAGAATCTCTAAACGCTCGGTTTATACGTAGATATCTGGGGCACTTGGAAAGCACAGTCAGAACTATCTGCTCTTCTTCCAGTGTAGGTAGTAATCCCCCCCCCCCCTAGGTTTACTCTCCCGACAAGAAAAGCAACGGATAGGACCCGGCGAGCAGTCCGACGCAGCTGAAATACAACGATCAGCGACATTAGCGTTCTCAGCGCCTATTACGTCGCCTGTTCAAGCTAAGTTCTCTCCGAGTCCAACTGACTCTCCTTCACTTTCGGAACCGTCATGGGAGACGTCCGGTGCGGAAATTTTCCTCTTGGCGCATTTCCCTTATTCTTAGCTCTCGGCCTTACAAGATTCGGTCCTCGGAAAACCGACAGCCCCAGAATCTACGCAAGTGTACGCCGATTGTATACCCATACCTCATCAAGCCAAGCCATTTGGCATGCCGCTGTTAAATCTCGATGGGCCACCGGATCTTATTGATATACCTGGAAATACTAACGAATCGAACAAGAAGAAACGAAAAAGGCGTAAGAAGAAGAAAAACCAGATAACTGTGAGCACGGGATAGGTGAATGTACGTAAGGAACCCTTTGGTGCTACGTCATCTCATCAATTCGCCAAGACGTTGCGGCGCACAACGACTGTTATGAATGCCTCGCACAGAATTCGAACCATCCTGGCCATACCACGTCGCGAATTATGTATTACAGGGCGGCCACGGTTCCTTGCGTTCCATGGTCAGTTGCCCAACTACAAGTACAGTGCGCAAATTATCTAGTGGCATAAATACGTATCCTGAGAATAATAAACACCCAATTCCAGTGGATGTGGTGGATCATCAATCATCGTTTCCTCTCCGCAACTCGAACAAGGCTCCGTTGACTGTTGTATGAAGCCTTCCGCGAGTTGCGTGGAGAGTTGTGTGGAGTACGGTCACCCGCTGCCTGGTGGTTATGGCTGGATCGCCGGCTGTTAGCACGGGTGGGTCTTGGAGAATGGGTCGGGGAAGATAGTTGCCGAGTACTTTGTCGACTCGGAGGTTTGATGGAAGAGTGATTAGAACGAGACGGCCTTTTTGGCGACTGTGGTCGGCGGCCCTTGCCAAGTGAGATTGGCCCGATACAGAAGAAAGACTTTGATACCCCTGCCTTGGCCGGCCGACTCTCAGCCTTCTTCTTCTTCCACTCTCGTACGGCTTTGGCTTCACGCATCTCGCGTATGCCCTCCTTGCGAAGGCGTTCGTTGCCGCTGAACGTGGCTCGCCATTTGACAAGCCAGCCGTGCACGGTCGAAGCCTTTGGACGACTACGGGGCCGGCCGTTTGAGTGATAAAGCTTTGCAAATTCAGGAAGTGTGGTAGAAGATCAAATTAGATCTGCTTACAGACGACTTCCACTCTATCTGGAGCATTTCTGGCCTGTTTGCCTGCCGCAATGGCGAGATAATGGTTGGGTAGATGGAGACTTGGGTGGCGATCGATTTTATCGAGGAGTTCATAGCATTTATGGGACCCCACACGGACCAACCCTGGTTCGTCCGCAGGACATGCGGTGGATATGATCTCCGACGTCACGACGTGTGGCATTAATTACAAGTGAAATGAACACCAGGCCCGACCTAGATATCCCATGTTCCTGCCGTCTTTCGTACCCTCAATGCGCATCACGCACGCGGCGGACCGACTCGGGGGCACGTTTCATGGTCAAGACGCCTGTCTCCCGACGCAGCCTCGTTACATACAGCCTCGTGCCAGGGGTCGGGCTGATAGCGCTACTCAGCAAGGTGGCTGGCAGCTGAGGCGTGTTCGGGACATTGCCATTTCTTTAGCGAAGGGACTCCACTTTCCGCCCCGGAGAGCCGACTGTACGAACGCCACAACCCTTTTTGCTCGAAGCCCAATTGTTGCCGCAGGCCTGCTCTGCACTTGCTGTATCCACACTTACGCTATTTTACAGGGACCCATCCCACGACCCACTTCGGCTGGCGACTGTCACAGACAATTGTGCACACATTTCGCTTGGAAATTAGGAGCGTCATCGTACTGCCATCTATCGGATCAAGGCCGCCGCATTCGGAAAACAACGTGACATGTTCCGCAGAGGATTGTGGCCACTCTCCACGTGTCATTTATAATAATGTGCTCCTTGGCGCTAAGCGGGTCAATACGGCGCGTGTCGTCCTGATATCTCTCATGTACTCGTCCCTTGTGGCGACTCTTTCAAACTTATTTACAGTCATCAAAGTACATACGAAAGTCCATCAGACAAACGCGGCTCACTGAGCTGCAAGCAGCTCAACAACGCGCGGGACCAAACGTCCTCGAGATCCCACCTTGGTGGGACCGTGATCTCTGTCGAACGAGCGAGCGCGGATGTCATCGAATGAATCTGAAGGATGCGGCATGTGTAAACATGCGAGACTCGAGTTAGTTTCTATGAAATAGATCCTAGCTGAGTATGTTCTGAGGAATTTATGACATCCGGTGGCGCGGCTTATATAGATTTTTGGGTTGGTCCGTGAGTCGATACTACACGTGACTTCGGAAAATCTGGTCCAAGTTGTTTCCTTTGACCTGGCCGGTAGTTCTTTCACCTTCTGCTGGGGCCCGTTGAGTTACCCGAATCGCAACGGTCACTTTCAGAGCTTGTCTCAGACCCTGATCGAGGCCTTGAGGACCTTGAGGTTGTATCACGTTCCTTATTTAAGCCGGAGCCTCATCTCAGAGGTGCATCTTAGATTCGGACTGGGCAACTCAACGTGGAGCACATGCCTCAAGAGCATCTGGGGGAATTCAAAACACAGCTTAGGTTTGTTGACTCACCCTGTGTTGCATATTTCGGCGCCCGACGGCTGTCGACATCTTCAGTTGATAGCATGATTCAGATGGTTTCTGAAGGAAATTCAGCCGAGACGTCTACAGCGTTGGTTGATTGCTAGCATTATATTTACGGTACTGGGCTACACACCCTCCTAGGTTGCAGCTGCTTTCGAAATTGCACGAACTTGTTCCCCCAAAGAGACAGGCGTGACGAGAGCCTGCTCTGAGAGGCACGGATAACCGGCACAATCTCTTCTCCCTTGCCTCCAGCAGGGGTCCCGTCACGCTCTGCGTTCTTACGAGTGAACGTTTCAATCGGCGTGCTCGGCGTCATCACGTCATTTCACCCTTGTCAAGTATTTGTTTCGGGAGGCTCCACCCTATCAACAGCTTGACACAGAACGGTCTGGTCACCAGACTACAAGTGTTCTGTGGTCCGCTCCTGGTAAGCAAGACAGCCAGGTAATTGCAAAGCATTGAACTGTCGCTGCGATCCTCGATAATAATCTTGGGTTCGTGTGTTCGTTGGGCGCAAGACGTGTCCTACGTTGAAACATCTCTCCGGCCTACTCTCTGTTCGCTCGCAGTGCGTGCCCGTGCAATTCGGAACCCCGGCTCGAAGGTCAAGCCAATTCCGCATTTCGGATTCTGGAATCTTCCTGGTATACGGAGCTTGCCGACTATACTTATTCCCCGGCTCGGGCGGATGGGCCTTGCCTGCGTAACGACTGGAGCTAACTTGAAACCGCTAGCGTGAGTGTCGGATAGCTTGCGTGTGCTGAGCGTGAATAATTGCCCAGATCGAAAAATGGGGCTAATTAGATGGTATCTCACTACCACACAGTGAGTATCCATGCATATTGATTGCGAAAAGTCGTAAGTACAAGTCTTATTTTCACAGATGGTTGACAGGACTCCTCATTTCTCCTACACGTTTCGATCTTCTCCGCTCTGTAGTCGTGTCGCATCATCCACTTCTTGCTTTTTCCGAAACACTGGCATGTGGATCCTTCCGACTATAGGCGAGCGAGTGATTTTATGAAGGACTACGGATGCTATAAGTAGGGCGCTGACGAGGATAGGAAAGCAACACTACTCCCCGCTTAACCCTTGAAGTTCGCCAAAATGATGTTTTTTCCAACACTTGGCCTGACGGTACTGTCTATGCTCCAGCAATCGACTGCTGTTGCGCCGAGAGACTGGCAGTGTGCGAAAGAGCCTATCGCAGCGGCCTGGTACATGCAGTCGGATAAAATGCCACTCCAACAGCTCAATTGGAGCGATTACAACACTATATACTACTCTTTTGCGCAAGTTCACTACTCCTAACTCCGACGTGATACCTGATCGTTTCTGGATAGCCTCACAACCCAAGACGTCCACAATCTTTCCTTGAGTGGATCAGACCTGCCCCAGTTCGTTGATCAAGCACACAAGAATGTGGGTACATGTTCCTGATACTGACCAACGACTTACCTGCGACAACCAAGAATGTCGCTGCACATCTTGCAATCGGAGGTTGGACGGGCAGTCGCTTCTTTTCATCTCATGTGGCAACACCGCACAACCGTACTGCTTTCGTGCAGACAGTGATAGACCTTGCCGAACAGTACGACCTAGATGGCATCAGTTTCGAGTACGTATTACAATATCTCGCCATAAACGATCAATCCTTAACGATTATCTACTAGCTGGGAATATCCCGCTCAGCAAGGCATTGGTTGTAACGCGATCAACGCTAATGATACGGAGAACTTTCTTGCTTTCCTCCAGGAACTTCGTGCCCATCCTGGCTGCTCTGATTTGACGCTCTCTGCCGCAACATCAATCACCCCGTTCCACGATGCATCCGGAAATTCTTCCAAGAACGTGTCTGGCTTCGCTAATCTCCTGGACCACATAATTTTCATGAACTACGACGTCTGGGGCAGCTGGTCAACGGGTGTTGGGCCCAACGCCCCTCTCAATGATACCTGTGCCGCTCCCGCCAACCAGGCCGGTTCCGCAGTCTCGGCTGTCGAAGCATGGACTGCCGCTGGGATATCTGCCAACCAGATTGTGCTCGGCGTCGCTAGTTATGGTCACTCCTTCAGCGTCTCATCTCGTGATGCATTCGTCAGCGGTTCCAACACTCTCGCTGCATACCCGAAGTTTAACAGCTCGAACCAACCCATGGGTGATTCACAGAGTAGTGCTGGTGGGATCGATGTTTGCGGGGTAAAGGAAGGACCCGGTGGTACCTTCAACTTCTGGGGTCTTGTTGATGCTGGCTTCCTGGACGAGAACGGGAACCCAGCGCCGGGTATTTTCTACCGCTACGATGATTGCAGTCAAACTGTTGAGTGGCCTTCTCACTTTGACATCGACGTCCTTCTAATCTGACGATCTCGTTCTAGCCCTACGTTTACAACAAAACGTCCGAAATCATGATTTCCTTTGATAACACTAAATCGTTTGCTGCCAAGGGCCACTTCATCCAAGAGATGGGTCTGAGAGGATTCTCGATGTGGCAGGCGGGAGGCGATTACCATGGCATGCTCATCGACTCGATCAAGTCCGCAGCGGGCATTGACGATGTCAAGACTCACAAGCGGGGCTGGAATTGGAACTGATGATCGCGAGCTCCAGGTACCCGGCCTAAGTAATAATAGATCACAGACAAGTTTCGTCGTTTCGGACGATTCGCACCCCCTCGTTTCAGACACTTACTCTCCTGTATGTAGTCTTTTAATTTGTTTGTCTTCAACATGTCACACCCTTGGGCCACTTGAGTCAAACCTGGTTTTCTCATCGATCTCCGAAGAGTACCAGTTTTTGAATCACGGCGCACGTGTCGGAGAACTTGCTTACACAAGCACTGACCGCGCTCCGAGTTTGGCCCGACGGTTTGTCACCCTCATTTTCTCACTTGCCCAGGGAATCAATTACAGTAACAAACTCTCAAAGCAAGTTTCGAAACCGAGCCCATACACATCGCTCATCACGCACCCAACATAAATGTTGCTGCTCAGCGTATTCAATGATTTCTAGATTTGAATCAGATGGGTCTGGGACCTGTTTCCGTGCACGGTACGTATTCGCAAGTTTAATTCTCAAACACCCGTTGTATCCTCCGCGTGAGACAACTCTCGAAGTTTTTCCCAGTGGCCTTCGCGAGCCTATACTTGCAAGATATCCATATCTCGCACGATCGTTTCGTCTCCACTAGGGTATCGACTCCACCGAAACATCCTGGTGGCGCAGGAGAGAGGACCACGGACCATGGAGCTAGGTATCAGTAAGTGTTGCGCGCAGCACCCGTTCAAGGAGTGCGTGATGTCTCCCGCAGTCTTGTGCTGTCCGTCTTCCAGTTCACTTCCACCCCCTTGCGTGGTAAAATGAGCCCGTTGCCGTTGCGTGGTACACAGGTTGGCATGCCGCGCGAGGATTCCCGTTCTCAGGAGTTGGTTGAGACAAGTACAACGCTGTGATCTATTCCTTTGCGTAGGTTTGCTCGATACAGTTAATCAGTCTGCGACGATGTAGTTGACTGGTTTCGCACAGTATCACAACACCGAGTGTTAACTGTCTCTCCCTGAACGGATCAGATCCACCACGCTAGTCCTCCCTGAGTTTGTGAGTGAGGCACGTGGACACGTAAGATTGTCATGCTTGGATTGACAGCGACACGTCGCTTATCTGTGGTACCAAGGGTGTTTGCTAGAGTTGGGATTGCGGTCTGTGGTTTTCGTCGGACGTGGCAACCCCAAACTTTGCGAAGCAATATGGTCTGGATGGCATTAACTTCGTGTGTTCCTTCCTTCCCTTGGTTAACGAACGCTGAGTGCGGACTTGCCAGTTGCGTAGGTTGCAACATGATCAATCCTAATGATACACATAACTTCCTGTCTTTCATCCGAGAGCTCCGTACGAACTCTATCAGAGCTGGCTTGACTCTTTCAGCCGTAACTGGGCTTACCCCGTTCAGAGACGCTTCTAGTAATCCCTCAACGAACGCGTTCGGATTTGCTGAGGTACTCGACTACATTGCCGTCATGAACTATGATGTTTTGGGACCGTAGTCATCGACCGTCGGACTCAACGCTCCATTAAACGACGCGTGTGCTGTTCTAGCTGATCAAGTTGGCTCGGGGGTCTCCGAGTCAGCTCTCATAGCGTGGACCGCCACCGAAATACCAGTCGACCAGATCGTGCTCGGCGCTCCCTTCCTATGGTCTCCATCGAGTGCGTTCGTTAACGGCTCCAAGACTGAGCTTGTGGTATACCCAAAGTTCAAAGTCTCAAACCAACCGCTCGGTGACGCTTGGGACGACACTGGTAGCGTCAACGCGTGCGGCGTTTACCGAGGACCTGACGGTACCGCCACCTTGTGGGATGCCAGCACCGAAGGTCTACTACCGCTGCGACGAACGCAGTCAAACAGTTGAGTGCTTTGAAGATGATCCGATTATCGTCTCCATGTCTCTGATCTGAGGATCCTTTCAACCGTATGTGTATAACGAAATGTCAGAGGTCATGGCTTCTTTCGACAACGTCCAATCGTTTGCCGCCAAGGGCACATTCATTAAGGAGACTGGGCTAAAGGAGTTCGCGATGTGGGACGCAGGGGGAGACTAACGACATGCTCCTTGACGGCCGGGTGTGGTTTTGAGTGTTTGAACCTATTTATCTGGCAGTTGTAAGTCTCTGCTTAAAATAGGTCCATTGCCGTTCAATTTTCTAGGTACAGTACTCAGCAGGATTCAGCAGGATTCGTTTGTTTGAAGTTATCCGCGATGCCCTCTCTTCGACCGCAATTTGAACTTCATAGGAAACCGCAAAATGAGCATGTGGATGGCAGGACTACTTCATCGTCCAATCGCAGCTTTCCAATGTTTATGGCTTACAGTGGTTAGTGAGGCGCTGACGTTATAGATATCACCGATCAGTGCGGCGTTTATCACAAGTTTCACGTTGTCGAATCGTGACTCGAGTGGCCATGAAATCCTCCGACTCGCTACCACTCTCGGGCCACTGGGAAGCAGGGCCTTTAGTAATTGCTGTAAGACACCTACTGCGATCGCTTAGTTGTGGTTGCTGACCCGACTTAGACCGGCGCCGTTCATTCCGGTCGCTGTTGCAGGCACCGATGATGAACCGAATATCTGAAGGGCCTGTATAAGTACAGAGGCGTTCGTACCAATGGAAGGGGTCGCACCACCCTTTGACTCCATAGTCTGCGATGGTATTAGCAGGCTTTTCCCTCTTTCGACTGCTCTCAGTCCTCCTGGAATCGACTCCCCTTGCGGTGCGTACAAAAGGACCTATCGCTGCTGCTTGGTACGCGGGATGGCATGCCATGGAAGGGTTCCCGCTCTCAGACATCAGCTGGGAGAAATACAACACGTTGATCTATTCATTTGCGTAAGTCTGCTTAACACCATCAGTCTTGGATTGGATGGATCACCTAAATATTATTGGGCAGCATCACGACGCCAAGCGTCCATAGTCTTTCATTGGAAGGCTCAGATCCTTCACTTCTCCCCAAATTCGTGAGCGAAGCGCATAAACACGTGAGTTTTGTTGTGTTCGTTTCTGACTGACACGATCGCTGACCTGTAGAGCCAAGGGTGTTGCTGCACACGTGGCAATTGGAGGTTGGGGTGGCAGCATTTACTTTTCGTCCAACGTGGCGACCCAGGAAAACCGTACAGCCTTTGTGCAAACCGTGGCGGATTTTGCAGAACAATATGACCTAGATGGAATCGATTTTGAGTACGCCTTCCGATTCTCTCCCGACGAGCGCTTTCTCAGCGAATATTTGCCAGCTGGGAATATCCAAACCATCAAGGCATTGGTTGTAACGCGATCAATGCCAACGATACGGAAAACTTCCTTGCCTTCCTCCAGGAACTTCGTGCCCATCCTCGCTGCTCTGATTTGACGCTCTCTGCCGCAACATCAATCACCCCGTTCCGTGATGCATCCGGAAATCCTTCCAAGAACGTATCTGGCTTCGCTGAGGTCCTGGACTACATTGCTGTCATGGACTACGACATCTGGGGGTCCTGGTCGGCGGGTGTTGGACCTAATGCCCCACTCGACGATTCGTGCGCTGCTCCCGCCAACCAGGTTGGTTCCGCGGTCTCTGCCGTCAATGCTTGGACCGCCGCAGGAATGCCGGTTGATCAGATCGTCCTCGCTGTCCCTGCTTACGGCCACTCTTTCAGCGTCTCGCCTTCCAACGCTTTCGCTAATAGCTCAGACACTCTTGTTGCATACCCCAAGTTCAACGCTTCGAATCAACCGCTCGGCGATGCATGGGATGATACTGATACCATCGATGCGTGCGGCGTTCACCAGAAACCTGGTGGCACCTTCAGGTTTTGGGGTCTCATCGATGAAGGGTTTTTGACCGAGGACGGAGAGCCGGAGTCGGGCATCTACTACCACTATGACAAATGCAGTCAAACAGTTGAGCGGCTCCGATTCGGATGCTGTTTCGATCTGACGGACTTCTTTACAGCCATATGTTTACGATAAAACTTCTCAAGTCATGGTCTCCTTCGACGATACCAAATCGTTTGCGGCCAAGGGTAAGTTCATCAGGGAGACTGGTCTGAGAGGGTTTTCCATGTGGGAGGCTGGAGGGGATTACGACGACATTCTTCTCGACTCTATCAGGTCCGCGACACTGGGAACATCTTGATGATGATGACAACGTGACCCCAAAACGCTTCCAATTACTCTTCCCTCACTAAGGCTCAGTTTTTCGTGTACTTGTAATACCGATGTTCGAATCCGACGACGTTCAGGCAGTAGCCCACAGCGAAACTACCGAAACGACAGGGTGGCGATTGCCACACTTTCCCCGTACCAACGATCCCTCTGTCGGAGTCGACCCGCTAACCTACGACGATCTCGTTCGTTACACGAAGTATGCATCTGGTGCATACCAAGTGCTATGTCCACGCCCGATGGGGAACATCCTCGTATTTCAGGTCAGTGTTGATCGCTGCAGTGACTTGCCAGCGCGACGCTGTCAACTTGAACGAAGTTATTCGATTGACTGACTTCGTTTATCAGTTTCATGACATCGTCACCTCAACCAAAGGGTTCATTGCCAGAGATGACAAGCGGGGAGAGCTAGTCGTGGCAGTCAGAGGGTCGGCGGATACCAGCAGTATCCTCCTTGGTACGTGCTATCATCTCGACGGCTGGCCACAATCGACCTTCATGGAAAACAGATGCCTGCATCATCCTCATGCCTTTGAAAGGTCACGGACTCCCTCCGTTAGACGCATCCGCAGTGTCACGCGCAAACGAACCACGCGTTCATGCTGGCTTCCTCCTTGCGTACAGCGCGATCGCCCATACGATTCTAGACCAACTCGGACCTCAATTGCGAGCGCATCCGTCGTACAACATCATCGTCTGCGGTAAGGTCTACCCCGCCCTTCTCTTCGTGATGAATTGCATATTGATGAATTCTAGGACACTCATTGGGGGTAACTGTTTTGGGCTTCTCTGAGTCCATAGCACGTTCGAGCCTTTGCGTAACAGGGAGCAATTGCGAGCATCGCTTCGGTTGCTGTTAACCATGCGTTTCCTACGACAAATGTTGCGTTATACACTTTTGGTGAGATGAGATATTTTTGTCACGTCCTCCATTGAACTTATATCTAAACATATGCGTGGTCAGGTCAGCCGCGTACCGGAAATCAGCCGTTTGCAGAGCTTGTGGAGCGCGCCATTGGTACTGACCACGTCTATCGATGTAAGTGCAGTGCTCAGATATCTCCTTTCGCTACGAAATGACAGGAATGGGTAGGCGTACACTTGGTCGGTGAGTTACATGGCTATTTGAATTACCGCCATCTGTTGATAGCGGCGCTCGTCAGACGGCGTCCCGACAATGATTCCAGCCCGACTTGGCTATCGACACTTGTATGCTCCTCCGGATCTTGACCATATCTGATTTCACCAACCTGTTTTAAGTGGCGCAGAGTATTGGCAATTTGCGGAACTAGGTCTTTCTCTGACTGTTTCTGCCAATCTGCAAAGAAACTAAGTCGTGACGTCAGGTGCGCCAAGAAACGTCAAGCGTTTCGAAGGGGGCGAAGACCCGAACGGTAGTGGAAGCATTCGTAAGCGCGGTCCCTCCTTCTAGCTTGCTCCAACAAAATAACTGTTGTTGCTAGCGTCCACCGGCATAAATCCCGCACACTGGGTCTACTTCAAACAACGTGAGCCTTCTGTCATGTGATCACACGCGCTCCATATCCCCTGACTTTTTGGCCACGTCTACATTGCGCACTTGTCGTGCATTTGATGTGCAGCCATCGCCTCGGATCCCACCGTCTGCATATAGGAGTCCTATTCGGAGAAATAATACCCCCGAGTAACGCGTGGAACCTGTCGGAATATGTTCGAAGCTATGCGGTATAGCCAAGACACTGAGTTGGAGCGTCCCCGGGAAAAGATCGGACCTATGTTTAACATGAGTTGTTATGTTCGTTATATCAGGTTTTTCCTGTTGAGCGTTGCCTGCATCTCATCCCCGGACGGATCCTTCCCTCAAGGAGAAGGGTCAGATTATGGATGAACCCAAGACGCCACCGGGTTCCACTGTCGGTGAGACAGGTAATCTGATATCTGCACCACGAATGGGTCCGCAGGATTGGCTGGACACTTTTTGGATATGCATGCATTGATTGTCCCATAGAAAGCAACAATCGACGCCCCATCCATATCTCAATGCCGGGTATGAACCAGTTCATATAAACAATGAAAATGAGACATTGCACGAAGACACGCAGTATCTCTCCGAATTTCATCGTACCTCCTTGACGAGGAACGGATCTCTTGATCATCGATCACCGCTGACAGATGGGAGGATACACATGCCGATCCTGCGAGAACCGAGAACCGGACCCCATGTGCACGCGACACCAAACTCAACTACAACACATCTCGAGATCGATTAAACCACGACAACAGCCGCACGCCATGAGCAATTCAACATGCACGCAATCAATGTCATTTGAATATCGAGCGCTATGTGACCATGCCTATGACGATGATAAACCTTAAAAGTCCTCGGAGGAATCGAACGATCGTAATATTTATATGTCGATGCGTATCTCTGATATGCCGGCGCGGGAGAACGCGTTGGCCCCACTCGGTTCCTCATGTCCCAACTCCGGAAGGTTGAAGGAACCGGACGATGCTGCCGTGAAACGGCCGAAGAAGACGGGAAAATCCTGCGCGTCATGAACAGTACGTTGTCTCGCGAAGAAAGCTCGCCATGGCCTCTCAGGGTAAGAGATGCATGCCCGGCGCACTCGGGGTGCAAATTGAAACATTGATTGAACCTAGGAGTAACCATTTTGCATGGGATCCCGAGGGTTGCACGAGGGCATGAAACATTCCAACAGAGACGTGGTCTTTAATGTGGAAAAACGAGCCGAAAAAGAGGGAACGTTTGCAGCACTGAAGCAACGCACCGCTTAAATCCATGATGCATTTAAAATATCTTAATTCGTCACTCACCAGAGTTAATGCGGACGCAAACACCAGGAAGTCGTTAATCTAAGCAGAACTGGGTGTACAGAAGAAACAATTCCCTGGCGTGTCACCTGACATATATGCAACAGTCTTACCGTCAAATGGTGAGACGTCCTAGTCAATTTCAGGTGCGGCATGACTCCACAAAAGCCATCCTACGATAGTAGACTCGACAGAGAAAGGTGGAGCTGCTGGATAACGAGTCTCTCGGTATCAAGTGTTTGTGGACTTTCCGAGGACTCGGGTTTTCCGTCGTCGTCCATGCAACAACTCAGTTCTGCGGGCCCTGAGTACTTCAAGTTCGCTGAAGAAGACCAAAGTAGGGCTGGGGCACGCGCGTCGTATCCCGACACCTAAATACCACACGTGTAATTTGACTTCAAGAGAAAACTTGGGTTCCTCCAGACGGATCGGGCCATAACCTTTCCTCGAAGACACGCTAGGAGATGCCGACCCAACATTAATCCACGGCGGCTGTCGTTGAACTGGACATATGGCTTTCTGGCAAACCGCAGTAAATCATGGGGTTTTTGCGGCACGTTCGCTGAGCCTGAAGCACGGCACTTGCCAGCCATTGAGCAATGCTCTGAGACTCTGAGTCCATCAAAGAAGTATAAGAAATGTACTATTTCGTGGTGGTGGCGGCAAGTAGAGGAGATGATTCGCATTAGGGCACTCCGGCGGCCGAGTTGCCTGAAATGGGTCTGACCATACGTGTAACGTGTGCCGGTTGACAGTGATACTTCAAATTCAAAAACAGTGGGACACAGCTCCTCCTTAGCCCTCCACACCTTCACTCCCGGCTTGTTGTATACTTTATCCCCATCCCTTTGCTCTAATCTCCTCAGACGAGCAATTTCATCTTGTTCGTCATGCCCGAATCGAATCCACAGACGTTGCACAAGGTCCTTAGGCAGTTAGCAGCCTTGGCGGTATGGTCATTCTTCACAGAGGTGCGCGTCGTCGGCGCAGAGAATGTTCCTGTGGAAGGCCCGATCATCGTGTAAGTATCTCGACCCCAAGAAAAGCTCCGTCGAGACTCTTGGCCGTGCTCGACGGATCCTGTGGATGCGCCTCCAAGAGTTCCGCATGGGTCCAGTTCTCCGCATAACCTAATACTGACGCGTCTCTTTTTTGCAGTACGGCAACTCATCACAATATGATTCTCGACCCTTCCGTCTTGTGTCAGTCCGTTTTACGTGCCATTGTTGATCACACGACGAACCGATGAGCACGCACAGCGACTTCATTTCCTCACCGGAGAATCCTGAACTACTGGTCGAAAGGTGCGGAAGTGACCTCAGCTTGGTTGCTCGATCCCTGACACCTACTTCCAATCTGGCAGCTTCGTTGTTCAACAACAAGTTTCTGGCTTGGCTTCTTTGTTCTTCTGGAAACATCCCTGTGGACCGTAAGTCCAAGGACCGACAGGTACTCTTCCGCGGAACGTTCGAGGCTCTCGCTCGAGGTGGTGCTGTCGCTCTCTTCCCCGAGGGGACCTCCTACACGGAACCACGGATTATGCAGGTCAAAGATGGTGCAGCTTGGGCGGCGCTAGAATACTCAAAATGGGCCGCAGAGCACGGAATTCAGGGTCCCGAAGTTAAGATCGTGCCCACGGCAATTGTATATACAAATAAGTCCAAGTATCGTAGCGATGTAAGTACATGCAGCCGACCTAGGTCGAGAAGCTGCGTGGTCGGTCGCTGATGGCCTCCAATTATTGTAGGTGATCATGGAGTGAGCCGGTACTGGCATCATGGATCATCTCTTCTAACAAAAGCGTCGCAGATTTGGCTCGCCGATCTCTATGGATCAATACAAAGAGCAGTTTGGTTCTGATGCCGAAGGTGCCGCTCGCGCCGCCGTCAAGCGCCTTACTCGTGCAATTGAACGCCAGCTCATAGAAACGACCATTAATGCCCCAGACTGGTAAGTTGCACCCTATGTTATGCGTGATCTAGAAGTCGACGGCGTTGTACCAGGAACACGCTCTATGTTGCTCGAATGGCTCGTGATCTGCTTTGGGAAGACGAACGCTCGATCGGTTTGAGCGAATTTGTGACTGTATCTCAGACGTGAGTCCCCCCGATCTCCGCCTCTCGACTCGCACAATCTGCTCACGTTCGTGCTTAGTCTCGTTGACCTTTTCTCAACCAAGGACGCGACACCCAACTTCTCTTCCGTACGCCGCCACCTTCTAGAATACTATTCGCTCCTTCAGTCGACACAACTTACGAACTCTGTCCTGTCCTCTCTTCCTCTCCCAGAAACCTTGTCCCCAACTCATCCGACGCCGCTTCCTTCGCGACTTCTGACGCTCTCCATTCTCGTTCGCGACACCTTGGCAGCCCTCATTCGCCTCCCCTTCTTTCTTTTACCGCTCATCCTCCATCTGCCCGTGTACGTCATAAGTCGACTTGCAGCAAGCCTCTCTGAGCACGAAGAGGAGACTCAGGCACAGAGCAAGGTCGTCATCGGGCTGTTGTTATTAATGTTGATCTATCCAGCAGCGTTCTGCGGTCTGTGGGCTGTGCTGAGCTTCACGAGCCATGGGGCCCTGGTGGCGGGACTGACTGTGTGGGCATTTGCGTATTATCACACGAGGCTGGTCAATGGTGGGTCAATCTCGTTGACTCGATGGCGTGGTGCATGACGTTTTACTGACACGGGTGGCGATAGATAATTATCTCCAGTGAGTTTCCTTCAATCAAGATTTCTCTTCTTCGCCCAGGGTAGCATCAGCCACTGACGCATGGACCCTGTCCACTAGCTTCAAACGCGTCATGGCTGCGTGGCGTGTCCTCGTAGGCGTGTGGGCTCCCAAACGGTGGGACCTTTCCGTCGCCGCGCTCTCCCAATATACGACGCCCCTGATGCCGCCAGAGAGCCCTTGGGTGGAACGGGTGAACCGCTCTTCCTCCCCGGACCTCCCTGCCCAAGCGACCGAGCCCCCCGTGGGGCTCAAAAGAACATGCCCCGCGTCCCGCCAGATCATGCGCCATGTGCTGCGCGCCCGCGGCGAGGCAGCGCGTGCCCTCGCGAGCTTCTTCGCTGCGCTGGAAGACGCAGGTCAAGACAAGCCGGTCGTGGCATCTGCACACCTGGCGAGGCGGTTCGGGTGGATCAATGAGGCCAGGATGGACGAGCAAGGACGAAGCCAGGGTGCTGTGGAGGACGAGACGCAGGGATACAGGCGTGCTCGCGAAGTTATCTCGTTTCTGCGATCGAGAGGCGCCAAGATTACCACGTTAGAGAGGGAGATCGAGGGTGGTTGGGCTGGGGCGTTGGCCAGCGAAGAAGGGTCGCCTGCCGAGAGCGAACGCGAGGGCGAGGGTGAGGAGGACGACATCGTTTGGGTTCCAAGCGAGATGCACCCCAAGACAGTGTCACTGGACTAGCGTCCGCCGTGTCGCCGCCCCCGCCGAGCACGGGCGCAGTTTAGAGCTCAGGGTGGCCTACATTGTGATATAGTAGGACGGACACGCGACTGTCGATTCGTTTTGAGACATATTGCGCGCCCCAAGCTTGAGCCGCCGCGTGCAACGTTGCGATTAGCGTTTGAGCAATCACCATGTCCCCTCTTTTTTTTTTTCTTCTGCCGACAGGTTGACACGAACTAGGGACGCCATCACGGAGTCTTGGGCGTACCAGAGTGTCGGTAAGGTTTGTTGAAATGTTACTTTTACGAAGACCAAAGACGACAGTCGTATCGCCTTCTCACGATGGACCAGAACGATGCTCACGAGAACGCCGACTTTCGACGGAGGTCGAATTGTAATGAGAGATGACCATGGCCCATGCGGGAGATAATCACCGTCAATCATGCACTAAGCCCATGGCCAGCATTCCTCCAGATCGCACCACTCCGAGCTCGATCTGGGTTCGCAGGGAGTAAACAAGTCCACATTGAACGCTATCAAGACGCTTCTCGACATGCCACCAACAGATAACGTGATCGCGCAGCGCCCAGGTGCACGAAACGGGAGGACGATGGAGACGCTCACGGTCATGTTTGAGATAACATGCACGACACGCCGCAGGCAAGCATCCGGATAATCAAATTCAGGAGGGTGAATTCATGACTCAGGACTTTGTAGGAATGGAGCGCATGAAACCCTACAATATGGGGAAAGCATGTATGGGCGTTTCTGTTCATGAAGGGGAGCAAGAACAAGCAACAAAGTAACGGGAGAACCTCCTGTTTCCATGCCATTTGAGGTTAGGCTGACTCGCGCTGCGGATTCATTGATAACGCCCATCACCGAAGAGAAAGGAGAGAGGAGGCCGTGGAGAGAATGGGTGGCCAACGGCTCATCGTGATGACGCATTGGAGAGTGACATGGATAAGCAACGGGGGGCGACTGTGGACCAAGGGAAGAGGTCCATCAAAACGATCGGGCACATTGAGGAACAGCCTAGTCCCCCATGCGGCGCGTGCATTCCGTTCATTGGCGACTTATGGTAGCGAACGTCGGGCGATATGAAAACGTTCGTCAGAAACGCGCAGAAATAGCTCTTGTCGGCATCAGATAAGCATCTTTGATGAAAAGCTACCGGTCGTGCTTCAGCTGAATAAAGGACAGTTTAGCATTTGTTCGTTACCATGTGGGGGTAGCTCTCCTGTAGTAGTGGGCTGGGAATTCAGCGCTGTGGCCAAGCAATTGGCATCACGTCTCATATGATGGTGATGACACAAAACGCACTGTTTGTGGATGGCAACAATTTCCGGAGCACTAGGCACACACGCCAGGACGCGACGTGGAGTGATGGATGCGATTCGAGCGGACAATCAAAGTGCGTTGTTCCAGGAAATTATGAAAATACCCCAAATTCCTGGGTCTGATCCGCCAACATGAAGGGTCGACTTGAGGGGCCTCTCAGTGAACTGAGTTCGTCTGACCGACTTCGGAATTGAGGTTACGTGCAAGTTGGCTCACCGCCCAAAATGGCAAGTGCAGTAGACACGTGCGAGCTGTCGTGGCTTGTCCCTCAAGCTGCAACGACGACTTCGTATCGGTCATGCATAGCATCTACGCTCGCGTCAATGGAATCTCAAGCTTCTGGTCGACCTGCATGATGGTCCTTCTCGTGGCCGTCGCGCTCTCTTCCTTCGTATTCACGGCCAATCCGACCGCCCAAGTCGACGTGGCGTCTCTCAAAGTGTCAGTATTCCAAACCTTTCAACCTGGTCGCAGATTACACCTCTCATGAGCTGTCATTCTGAGACCTCCTGAAAAGCTGCGTCTCACCGTGCTTTCCCCGTCACTCAGATACAATGCCAAAGCGAAGCGTTATCCTTTCAAACAGGAGGAAATTGGGTTCGTAAAGTTCAACATCACAGCCGGTGGGCATTTGCTTCCATTGTTACAACCAGTGTCCGCGTGTTCACATCGTTGTATTTTCATTTCGTCCGGGCTTCTCAATCTCGCCGCTCCACTCGCTTCGTATGCGGTGCTGTGTCGCATGACTACGTTTAGACCTCCGGCCCCTTTTCAACTGGAACACAAAGCAGCTGTTTGTGTACCTGGAAGCCGAGTACACAAACGCTCAAGGAGTGAGTCATCGTCGATGACGGGGGGGCGGAAGCAAAATGCTTCCGCATGTTCCGTCCTGCCTTGTAGCTGTGTACCTGTATCTCATTGCACGTCACGTCTTCTTTCTAGGTGAATAACTCGGTGGTGCTCTGGGATCGCATCGTGCGCCGCAAAGAAGATGCAAACATGATGCAGTTCTCCAAGAACAAATACAAGTTCCGGGAACTGTCTCGTTCGTTCAAGTAGGTCTTCACTTCGAAAAATTTATCGTGACGTAGATCCGGAGAGAGGGAGGCTACCGCGTGTTGTTTCGTGATTGATCACGACCTTATCGCGAGAGAAAACGCGACACCACGCTGACTGATAACATTGGTTGCTAGGAACGTGTCTCCTACCGAATTCGTTCTCAAATACAACGTCATGCCCTACGTCGGTCTGCTCACCTACGGTGAGGCAGCACGCACGACGGGGTTCGAGATGCCAGAGGCACTGGATGCAGTCTCGTGAGGTGACAGGCAATGGGATAGGGATATTGATATGGCGTCATTACCATGCTCGCCCGCGGAGCTGTAGGAAAGTTTATATTGAGATAGCTTTTGCGGTGTGTGGCGCTTTCCATTCGGCCCTGGCTGGACCCACTGGAAGTAGGAAAAACTTCTGTCTGGCGTCCCAGGTTGCAAGATCATGTCAACATGTTCACAGTTCGTGGCCTGTTTGCATCAAAACTAGTTCACGTGCGAGAATGATGAACCACGCGCCAAGGGTTAAGAGAACAAGCGAACTCTTTGTGCGAGTCCACCAGCGCGGTGGAACGTGGTGGTCGGTGACGTGACATAAGTACACATGATGGTCCGACCAAGCTCCGTTGGTTGTGGCTCAGAGGGTGCTCCGCGCAGTTGAATGTTGGGTATCTGCACTCCGGGGTCGCTTCGACGCCGACCTGTGCTAGAAGACGGTCTAGGCCACCCAAAACAAGCTATCGATGTGACGTTTTTTTAGGTGTGCAAGGCACACACAGATACGCGCACAAGGAAAGAAAGAAAAAAAAAAAGGGTGACTGGACGCCTCGATCAAGGGACTTCTCTGGTAGCGCAAGAGCGTAGCGGACGCAATTTGCAGTAGGCGGACCGCAGGCAGACACATGCCCGCCGTAATTGGAAGGCAGACCCTTTCCCAACCCTGCAGTTTGCGTCTGGAAGCCGTTCAGACATGGCAAGCGGGGACGTATTCTGGGATAGAGAAGGACGGACTTCGTGATGGGAAGGGAGCCATGATGCCACGACCACAGTCGGCGTCTTCGAGTTGGATCGTCGCGACTCGGCCTCGTGCGACGACAATGGACGCTGTGAACTGCGGAGGCGCCTGGGCCAAACAAGATCGTTATCTCGCGATCTCGAGCCTGTTTTCGTGATCAGTCTGGCGCATTCACGTCACCTGCCATTCTCAACGGCTTGGAATGGCTAGCTCTTGACACAATTCGTGTTGCGTCCCGTGCGGGTAAGTGCTCCTTTGCGACAATAGGCAATTTGGGGCGCTGCAGCCATCGTGTGGGGTTCGGCTGAGCAACGCTGCTACGATTTTTTTTTCCATTTCTTCCGAGGTCATCGTCGACATCTCCCAGCGACGGGATAATTTCATTGATCATTTACTGATATGGACGACTACGAACCTCGCAGCGAATGAAGAGAGGAATCTCAGGTTTAGGTCCGAAATGGACACAGATGCGGTGGGTACTCGTTACGGCAACATGTTACGAGAACTTACGAATGGAGTTTGCTGTATATGTGCATGATCTGGTCCAGTCCTGTCTTCTGACCCATCCTGCCTGCCAGAGGCGTGGGTTCCATACTCAGTTAGTCCCAAGTAGCCGGCTGGCGAACCCTTTTTTACCAGGTCAGACAAAGTTATAAAGTCCTTGCTTTGATTTCGTCTGATATCCCCCCAAGTTGCCGTCAATCCTCCTCTGGCTTCCGTTCACAGGCCCATCATTCCAATGGATTGTCCCTCTTATCTTCATCACGACTACCCTGCTCAGCCCTCCCACCGTCCCCTCTTCGCGACTCAGCTCTCTCGGTCCCCCGTCCTAGAGTGCCCCCCTTCTCGCTACAGTGGACATGAGGCAAAGTTCGACGTCCAGGTGGGTTGCGTAAACGTCCTTCTCGCATGCGCGTCCGAACACGCGCCATTGCGTGCCACCCTAGGTCCGAGTACAGCGTTCCTTCTCCTTCGAGGAACTCCAGTCTGGCTCCTACTTCGAATCATTGGACGAGTCGGATCTGCAGTTCTACCGGGTGTACGGTCAGCCGGTCCTCATTCCCCCATCGTCCGACGAGGCCGACGCCAACTTTGCTGTTCATGGCACGTACCCGACCACCAACTTCTCGTGCGAGCCCCTGCAGACCAGTGGTCTTCACCTCGACCCACCCGTCTTCAGCACCAAGTCGTACACCCTCCAGAACCCCTTGGGTGAGAGCCAGTCCGGAAGCCAGAGCATTCACGCCCCGCCCTATCTGTCCACACACCACCGTGATTGGCAACACGTCAAACAGGAACCCTACGAAGTGCGCCACATGATGCTTATTGTTTCGTATTGTCTCATCGCATTTCAGGGCATGACGACGTATCCCAACCCAGCCACGCCGGCTATCGCCTGTCGACTGTATACCATATCCGACCAAGATGACGATGTCATCTCGCCAACGGAGACGCCCATGCGATATGGGGAAGAGAAACTTGCGATCACCCGGTACAACGAGCCGCCAATGGATTCTTTGCCCTATCCCCCTCCTGCGAGTTCCACGTCCCCGCCATATTTCCAGAGTTCACCGCCACAGCTCGCGCAGGACGGTGGATCGCCATCGTTTGTCCACGACGCCTCGTTCGAGGGGAACACTGGTCGGGATGAGTGGGAGGACGGCGCGACTGGTGCGCCTCGTCGCACGGTTCCTAGTCAATCATACATACTCAGCGAGCTTCCTTCGCCAGTTTTGTTCTCACAGTCGCTCTCTCAGCCATATCCCTCCTCGTCGGTCACTCGTTCGCACCGTCGCCGTTCTCAATCACCGTCATCTCTCCCCTTGTCTCCTGGGCTACATTCAAAGCGGTCCTTGGATAAGAAGCCTGCTCTTGCGTGCTTATTCTGTCGAGGACGGAAGATTGCGTGCGGCCCGCCACAGCCAGGCAGCAAAGACAAGACTTGCAAGTGAGTAGGATTCTGTATCATTTTGAGTTGCACACCGGTACCTCGCCGGTTTTGCACAAACGTGGTCCACCGGCGGGTGCCACTCGCATACCGGATTTGACGAGTTGTATTCTATTTTCTTTCAATGAGAGCGCTCAGTTATTTCCCTTCAATCACCTAAACTCGCTGATTTCCGTGACACAATCATTTGTACCGAATTCGTGCTGACTCGTGTTACTCTTCCTAGTCAGTGCGCCCGACGGCATCTCAAGTGTGAATACCCTCTCGAATCTCGACGGGGAATGCGAAAGCGCCGGTCGCTGGTACCTCGAATCTCTTCAACAACCCCTGAGATAAATCCAGATGGACCTAGAGTCAGCCTGGTGAAGAGCAATCGGAAGCGCTCAGCCGACAAGAGTTCCTAGCTTGCTGCATGTCTGTGATTGTTGTGCAATGCCGTACGCCCTTCCACTCAGGTTTATTTCGTCTTTTTCTTGTTTCTTTTTATGCTTCGTCTTGCTTTGTTGTTTGCTTTTTCCAGTTCTTTCTCACAACATTTAGTGACATCTTATCCATCATCTATTCGGTTTTTCGCTTTCCCTACTTCTTTTGTGGCATGCTGTGACGCACATAGATATTCTTTTAAGATCTTGAATTCATTATCCAGGGGCATATCATGATTTGTCTTGTTTCTTATGGGTCGTCTCCTGCCAACTGTTATCGAGTCATCATCTATTACGCGCTGCTGCACATGATTGTTACATGCGTACGAACCATGCTACTTATTCGTATCACGCAGTCAACCGTTTTGTCGTATGCAAAAGATCATGTGTCTTGAGTTCCCCAGAGGTCGACCGGTTAGTCTGAAGTTAGTTCAAATTCAATGTTTGAGTCCGGGGCGCAACTTGAAGAAACCGTGACGTCAATTTAAATTGTGAGTCGAATCAAACGGATTCCAAGTTTTCCGTCGCCTGGCCACAAGGCGTGAATCCGTGGAAGTCAGTGAGTTCAAGTTGGATCCTGCAATGATCGCTGTGTCGAGATCCAGAACAGTGGTACGATTCTGGATCTTCCCATGAACTCCTCCTGCCACAATGAGTCCGGGTCTTGCGCAGCCTCGTTCAACTTGAAGGGAAACTGATGCGGCAAGTTCCTGTTCTTGATCGATACTGGCAGTAATTCTCGGGTATGTTATGGCTTCCAGGGGTACGAGTCTATTGAATTCGTTATAGCCGCCTCAACTGCGGCGGGTTCAATGATGCTTACTATTTCCACATTTCCTGTTTCCCGACCAAGCACAGCCAGTCACCACGTCGAGCGTTGTGCGTCGTCCTCATCACGACGACTTTCGCAGGCTCGTCTAATTGCTTCCTTCGCATCGCCCTCACGAGCTTAGTAGGCGACTTTCCTTTGCCGTCAGCGGTTCGCACTGCCCCCGAAACGTTGAGGCCGTCCCATCACGGTAGGACTTGTCGAGCGGTTGGTCTGGACGGTCTCAGCTCTTCTTGGCACGCACATGACTCAGACGACTCGAAGCCCACGCAACCACGCGGAACCTATCTCGAAAACGTTTACGCACCGCGGGCTCAGAGTCAGCGACGTTCACCGCCGATCTCCTGTCCGCGTGTGCTCCTTCTCGCTTCGTGGCATCCCAGATAGGGATCGTCCTGTGGCCGACAGTTGGGGGCCATCAATTCCAACTTGGGATCAGGCCGACGTCACGTAAGTTGAGGTAGCAAGACGATGGGAACGCGTCGTCTCGCTCTCCCGCATCGACTCGTTTCAAGGCGCTTGTAAACGCGTCGGTTGGTGCAGCGACGTCGATGGGAACAGATAAGCTATCACCTAGGCGTTTCCCTTTTCTTTCGAAGTCGACATATTACTGACGAGGGGAATAGGTGGGAACGAAAGACTAGCGATCGATCAGGGAAAGTTTCCCTGGGCTCCATTCCACGGTTGGCACCGTCGATCGGGTCACGCAACCAGGATTTGGTGGTCTCAAGGAAAAACCCCACACTAGCGCTTGTACGTCGAGAGGCGTAAGACGCATCCGTTCAAGTCGATTGCTAATTCGTCGAGTTGTAGGCTGATAACCGGGTCCAGGAACAGAGAGAAGCGACATTCGTTGGTCTTCCCAAGCTCAGCATACAGTCGGTCGCCACTGTAGATCGGATTCTTGTGGCACACGACCCCATTAGGGAAGCCTTTGGTGTTACATCTGAGTCATTCATCTGTCCAGGGGGGGATAGATTTGATGTACTCAAACAAGGTACAGCTTGTTGCCCCTGACCTCCGACAGACGCATCCGCGGAGGTAGACCTATGCTACGATTCACATGCTCGATGGCATTGTTAACTCTTGCCGATTCACCAAGATGTCAGCGAATGTGGGTCAGAGGTGACGTGTCGGTTTGGCTGACATCGCGTCAGGTCTAGTATACTGGTCTCGTTGCGTGCGCAGGTCGCGAACTCTCAAGATCGTATGCATGGTGAGGATCCCGTTCATCTCGGACCTGCTGCAGCTGAACGGCCCAACGGTGTGTATACGCCTTGCGAGTTACTCTGCGTGAGCGGGAACTTCATATTCTCAACGACTTGACTCCCTTGAAGATACTAGCCGTACTGGCTCCAGGAGGCATGTACACAGGGCAAGTTCGGAATCACGTCTCGCCAGATCCCGGACCACATGGAAAAAGGAGGAACAATACCCTCCAGCTCGTCCTCGACAAGTCGCATCCGTCGACGTGTAGGTACGATTTCTCTCACGCCGATGCATCTGTTTACGTTGCGCCAACGCGTCCGACCTCGTTTCAGAGTCGGACAGCGGTCCTGCGCGTTGTTTCTCATGCTCGACGTTCGAGTTGGCGGAAAGGCCAAGGTTCGGGCTGCGCTGGGAACGCGAGCCGCATCGTCGTCGGACGTCGCTGACGTGGACCTGGGCGCGTGCCTCGACGCCTCTCCGGCAAGTCTCTCAGCTTAGCGTCCGTCTGATGAGCAGGAATCGAACTTCAAACGTCTTTTTGCGCTGGTCGCGACTGGCGAGCGTCGCGACGCGATCGACGAGAACGAGATCGGCCATCTCGACGATCGCTGTCGATCCGAAGGGGGAGGGGGGACTACTCGGAAGACGAGCGGGAGAGACGAAACGCGAAAGGGTGGGGACGACAGCGTCGTGCAACGCGACTGCGCCAGCCCCGTCATCATGCATGGGTTCGTCGGCATGGCGTCGATCTCGACTTTCAACATCGGAAGCCACGGTTTTCGTTTTTGCCCCCGGAAGTCACGTGTGGGCCGACAGGGAGGCGATCGGCATCGCCTCGCTGTGGGCTCTCGCTGGACGGTTTGGCTGCATAGATCAGCATGAAGCAAGGACGAGCGCGCCACGGTCAGCAGTGGTCAACAACATGCCATTAGATGCCACAAGATGAAACTGCTTCATGGTCACCATTTGAAACCCGTTGGTTGATTGGACGAAACTCAAACTGCGCCAGATTTCCGGGACAAAGGGGAATAGATACATATTGTCGTTCGTATTCAACAGATACATATACGTTAAAAGCCGAGGGTGGTCCTAAGAGATGTGCATATTCTAAAGAACGTGAGTAGACCGAACCCGATATACGTGAGATCACTACAAACGAGGACGTGCTCGAAGCAAGAACGAGCGGGGGTAACTAGATACACTACGTTGGATTATTGGAAAGATTCAGATTCAGATATGAGATGGAGCGAGGAAAAGATGGGTCCGGAGGAGAAAACGGGTCGTGAACGTAGCGTCGCAGGGCGGATGTTGTCTTTTTTTTTTGGAGAGTTGCTTCAGTCAAGCCTTTCGACCCTTGTGAGGGGACGTATTTCGGGAAGACCGCCGCGGCTTCGGAGGTTCGGTCTCATCTTCCAAGTGGTCCGCCTCCACGACCATCCCGACCGCCGCCTCTTGCAACTTGGCCTTGACTTGCGCAGCCCCACGCCCTCGACCGCGTCCCCTCCCACCAGCCCCTCCCCGCTTGGACGGCGGCGGGCGCGCTTCACCACCCATCGCCGAATCTTCCGCGTCGCTCGACGGCGCCTGCTTTCCTTTCTTGCGCGAGCCGCCACGGTGGTGGGTAACCTCCGCGTCCGCGTCCTCCATTGCGGCACTGCGGCACTGCGAATCGTGTTCGTTCAGCTTACGCTTGCCAGTGCGCGCAGCGGGGGCAGGGGCCGCACCTGCCGCATCGAGCATTTGCCAAGACGGTTCCGGGAGGTCGATCGCGTTCTCGGCAGCGTTGGCGATCACTTGGCTGCGGCGTTGGATCGGGGCGCGTCCGTTTCGCTCTGGGGAGAGCTGAAGTTGCTCGAGGCCGGTGCTCACGGACGCTTCCCTGCTCTCCATCATGGCTGCATCGTCGTCGTCGGGGAGGGAAGTCAGGGAAGAGCACGGGATGGATGAGAGGGACGAAAATGTGTCGTGAGTTGTTTGTCGAGGAACTTCAACCATGTCGAGGTTAGACTGATTGAGCCAGGGATGATAACGAGCTTCGGAGAGGGATAGACGACGTTGAGGATCGTATTCAAGAAGACGGTGAATGAAGTCCTTCGCTGGTGGACGAAGAAGATCAGGGACGGTGGGCAAGTAGGTACTTTCACTCACCGAGCTCCGACACACCAAGATTATCGAGGGAAGTCCAGTCGATGGTGCGTTGCGCGATGCGCACCTTCATATCACGCTGATTCTCGTCCTCGATGAAGGGGCTCGCGCTCGTCAACCTGTTAGACCAAAACTCAGCGACTTCAGTGCAAAGGAGGAATGGCGCCACATACATGGAAAACACGATGACACCGAGGCTCCAGCTATCCACCAAGTGGCTATAGCCCTGCTGCTGGCCTGACTGCATGACGACTTCCGGAGCAAGGTAACTGGGTGTACCACACATCGTCTATTCGACCGAGGTCATGTCGATCCTAGAAAGAGCCAACGTCGCCACAAACCTTCAGGAAAGTATAGCTGTCGACAACTTTGGCGAGACCGAAGTCGGCCACCTTCACGGTGGGTGGCTGTTCCGAGGTCAAGAGAACATTCTACGTGAGCAGAGTAGATCAGAAAAGATCCGAGGCCAGTGATGTTACGCAGACCTCTGGCTTCAAGTCTCGATGAGCGATCCCTTTGCCATGGATATACTGCGCGAGAATAAATCAGACGCGGCAACCAAGTCAGGCGACAAGACGTACAGCAAGCGCATCACAAAGTTGTCTCGTGATGTGAATGGTCATTTCCTCGTCTACACGTCACGGCTGAGACACCCCGCCAACTTGTGAACTCAAACGAAACCCACCTATCCCGTTCGTCTTCAAGATATAATCCAAAAGATCACCTCCGTCGACGAACTCGAGGACGAGATCTAACCAGCGTGATGAGACGAGTTCCGGCGATGGGCGGAAAGAGACCTCACCGATGCTGCTGTGATCTCTGAACACCTCCTTGAGTTTACAGATGTTGGGATGGTCCAGGTCCTCGAGGATTGCAATCTCGCGCATGAACGCGGTCTCTGCCTTGTCGGCGTCCGACTTGTTGTCGTTGGCGGTCACGCGCCGGACCTTGCTCTCGTGGATCATCTTGATGGCAAACCACTGACCGGTGGCGCGCGAGATGGCTTTCATGACGGTGGCGAACGAGCCCTTGCCGAGTTCGTGACTGATGTCATAAAACGCGTGCACACCGCCCTGTGCGGGTCCCCCCGCAGTATGTCTATAAATGAAACCTAGGGGACCGCAAAGCGCGTTCGGTCAGCGCATTCGGTCGGGACCGCACAAACAGCGACATACGGTAATCCTCGAGGCTTCCTGGTTGGGGTGTGGCGGTCCCAAAGGCGATTTCGTTGCCTTCTTTGAGAATCGCGGTCTTGTCCTTACCGAGCTTGATGCCGTTGATCTGCGACGGGAAGGAACTGTGAGTGGCACGCGTCGTGCCGCAGAGAGGACGCGTTCGAAACGTACAAAGGTGCCGTTGGAAGAGTAGTCAGCTACGATCACGGCCGACTTGTCGTCCTCCTTGCCATCCCAGACGATGCGACAGTGGCGGTTGCCTGCGAACGACGCGTCAGTTCTGGGTGGGAGCGAGAGCGCGTCGAAGAGGTAAGGGACGTGTACGCACTTACTTTCGCCCCGGGGAGTATGACCTCGTTCTGATCGGGATGCCGGCCTATGCTGATGGTCGGCTGGACTTTGAAGAAGTCGATGCGTTTCAGCAAGGTGCTGCACGGTTGGAGGAACCCCCAGAGGTGGGCGTTGACATCTCCGGTTGGTTGGGACTGCTGAGTGGACTGGGTAGCTTGTTGGGTCTGTTCTTCCATGGATTCGTCGGTGTTCATCGAGTCTTGTGGGGCCTGCATGACGCGCGAAGGGGAACGAATGGCAGTGGTCTAGTAGAGTGTGGTGGCGGGCGGAGAGCGGTGGAGCGTCTTTATAGTTTTGACGCGTTCAACAAAGACCCAGGAAACAAACTCCCGTCAAAGGCTGTATCCTGGCAAAAAAAACCCTTTTTGCAACGCTCAGAGTGTGGAAATTTTCACAGACGAGATAAAACAAACGGCTGAGACAATGAGAGTCGGACACGTGATGAAAGTCGCCTCGATACAAGTTAATATAACGTACACTAAGTAGCGTGGTCGACGAGCAGAGTAAATAAGAATATCACGCTAGGGCGCGTCCTCTGGATCCCATCTCGTCATCTTGTCCAGTGGCCGGTAATAATACTGTTTGTATTTCTTCGTCTCGTTTCTCTTTTGCCGTGGCATGATGGCGCTGATCAACGAGGCCCGCTCTCGATCCTCGTCGTGTTCTGGAACGTAAAACCACCGGCTTTCGAGTGCCTTGTTTCGTGATCTCTCGCCACTGCCGTCCACCTTCTGGAACATCCCACATTGATTCCGTCCAGACTCCAGCACCGCGGCCATGTCCATCAAAATTTCCGCCTTCGGTCGCCCGTTCGTGATGTGAGGGTGTGCTTGTGTCAGGACGAGATACAGCGTCGGCGCATCCATGGAGGTGGCCCTCGACGTAGCAAGTGCCTCGATCAACATGCCCGTCAAGGCTGCATGGAACCCTGCATCGACTGAATGCGTCGGGATGGGTGTGGCGGAAGGGTCTGATGCCGGCTGCCGCGACTGAGCACGCGTGGACTTCGGTATCTCCCTATCACGTGCGCGTGAAGATTCCGGATTGCCAACTTCAACCGTGGGGCGCGACGAAGATCGCTTGATCTGGGACATACCACCACGCCTCGCGAGAGATTTTGTTCCGCGACTCTCCGCGTCACCTCTACACTGCGACAACTTGGATTTCTTGCATGGAGGCTCCGGACGATTTGACAGCCGGCTCTCCGTCCCACTCCTTCGCGAGTCAGAGCTTGGGCTACTGGACCGGGTGTCAGTTCGTTTGCTCGTCCGCTTTGCTCCCGTGTTTCCGTTATCAGATCGACTACTTTTTGCTTTCTCACTAGAACCCAAGCAATCGCGAGGTTCGAGGGTCGACAGTGATTGGATAGGTGGGGTCCCATCCTGGCTCTGGGTGGTTGTCAAACTCACGCTAGTGATGCCTGAATGCTGCCCAGGGTGAGGCTTATTCACCGTGTCTGATAGGGGAAGTTTCGGAGGTTCCGCATCGGGGAGGTCCAACTCAAACTGCGACAGGGGAGAGAGGACATCGTCCAGCTCAAAGTCGGTGGTTCCAGGTGTATGAATATTGACGTCAAGGGGAACGGGTGAGCAGGGAATAGTGTGGCGTGAAATGATACGAGGGGGGGTATCTGTGGGATGATGGGCCGCAAAGGAGGTAGACGTTTCAGGTGGAGTTGGTGTACGCGCGGGTTCGACGGGTGATGTGCAAGCAGTCGACGAAATGCTTAGGTCTGGGGTCCCGGAAAGGGATTGGCAATCATCTGACTATATGCGGAGTCAAATTGAGCACTGCAGTACAGAGTTGAAGTAGGACAGATTCGTACGTTTGAGCGAGGATCAACTGCGGAATCGCCCTCGTGATCAGTGAGAAAGGAAATGTTTGACATCGGCGATGTGATGGGGGAGGAAGGCGGAAGTGGGGATGAACACCGTAGGTCCTTATCGCGATCTTTCGACGACGGAATGGAACACTGTTCGCCAAACGAACGACTTGTTTGGAGCTTGCGGACGCGTTCCCTGAGAGAGAAGCCGTCCGAGAACGACTTGATGGGAGACGAGTGACCTCGCATAGATGGTGTTGCTTGAGATCGGACGCGCGGTGCAACCGGACTGCTCAGCCAGCGTCCACGTTCTGCAGACGTCGCAAAGTAGGTTTCGCGTATATGGATATTCATGCTTTCGAGGTCATATTCCTCGCCTTCGTCTGCGATGGCGCTGTCTCCTCGAGGAAATAACCGCGTGGTCTGGGAAGTGTAGGGGAAGGGGGAAGGACCGTACGACGGCGGGGGTTCGTTTCCGAGCGCGTATGATGCAAACTCAGTCCTCGCGGAAGGGAGATAGGAAAAGGGGGTTGCGCGCGAACAAAGAGAAGTAGCATGTTCGACCGCGCCATGTCGAACATCGGGCAGGCCATCGACGTAGTCGCCTTCTCGCCGCTCCACGTGTGCGTCCCGTCGCGTGAGGTGCAAAGGGGCGAGGGCAGGCGATACCAGAGGAGAGGAACACGGAAGAGGGTGGGTGACAGCGTGCATATAGCGGTCCATCGTGTTCGTGGACGCGGAGGAGCTCCTTCGCCTAAATTCGAGGGGGCCGGTCGGCCAGCAGAGGGAGGACATGGCCGTCGCAAGTAAGCATACGAGGTCACGTGGCGGCCAGCTCACGAGTCAACGCGTTTTGACGCGGAGATTCGCGTCTTGCCGTAACCGGGTTGGAGTCGCCATCGCGTCAAGGTAAGGACGGCAATCCCGGACGGCCAATCCCGGGCAGATGTCATGTGTATTCAACGGCCCCACTGTCTTTTCTTCTCCCCTTGAGTCATTGTTGTTTGTCCATTTTCACCTATCACTCGTCGTTCTTGATCGCCCATCTACACTGTTTTCTATATGAATAGTGCATTGTGTCAAACGATCCAACAGATATCTGAATAAGTTCATCCCTCTGCTGTTGGCCACTCGCATGCTGGTCGTTCCGGAACCACTTGCTTTCTCTTTTCCAATATGACTACGTGTACGTTAGGACTCCACCTGATCTGGCTGCAACTTCGGTACTGACCACTGATCTAATGATCTCATTCGTAGTGGGAGGCGATCCGAGCAGGCTGATCACTTACCTTGCCATTTTGACGACTTCCCCAGCCTGGCGTTCATCTGAATCGACGCTTTCACATGACCAACAGTCAATCAGAACTTGAGGGTAATTCCTGAGACATCAGAGACGTAAGGCATTCTTGCAAAGGGTGGTCTCGAGGACTAGAGGTGACATACCAGAGGCAGCTGCCATCATTCGATTTTCCGTGTACCCCACTGATGGCATCAGAGAAGGGTCCAATTCGCATATCCTTGTGATGGCGTATTTCTGGTAAACGGCGCGATCGTTCCCATCGTTGATCATCAGCCATCAAGCTTCAAGCCCCAATCCACATTCATTGTCATAAATTCGTAGCGACCCGAGCGAGCAGTAGCTGATTGGAAGACAGTAGAATCAACGAGAAAGATGCCACGACCGGTTGGAAATGGGACCGAAGACGGTAACGTTGGAGCCCCTCTCCAAAAAATTGGAACCCCGCCTGTGGACCGCCCGCGGACCGACGTTACAGACTCCACAACTTCACAACGTCCTGATCTCCATATCGCAGCACCAACAACCATGCCGCGCACAGCTGAGACTGCCAGCTACAAGGTAAACGTTGATGGGCACCATGATCGCAACGAGTTCACGGCGCTTTGGGGGTTCTACAGTTCAACCACACCATGATTCGTGTCAAGGATCCGAATGCGTCCTTAGCATTCTACCTCGATGTGAGCATCACGGTTTGGTTCTGCGATCCTTTGAAGCAACGGCCTCTAGGGTCTGGGCATGGACCTCATCAACAGTGGGTGGATGGAATTCGCACGTTCGATGTGACGAGTAAACACTATTTCGTCATTTCGTCTCAGAGCAGACCCTGGGCGACTTCACCGTGTACTTCCTCGGATACGATCACGACGGCTTCACCAAACTCTCAGACGAAGAGAAAAGCAGAGTCCGGTTCAACCGCGAAGGTGTGCACACGCTGCCCTAGGATAGGGGGCCCCGCGTTCACTTTGTCAGGCGTCCTCGAGCTCACGCACAACCACGGCACCGAGTCCGATCCCGACTTCAAGGGGTACGCGAGCGGTAACGCAGAGCCCGGGAAGGGCTTTGGCCACATCGCCATCACGGTGGACGACATCGAGGCGGCGTGCGCGCGGTTCGAGCGGCTTGGGGTGCCGTTCAAGAAGCGTCTCACCGAGGGGAGGATGAAGAACATTGCGTTCCTCTTGGATCCAGATGGGTGAGCGCTCGCGTGGATCGTATGCGCGGTCGTACAGGCACTGTCAACTCACGGTCGTCGCCGTCGCAGGTACTGGGTCGAGCTCGTTCCGAACGACTTCAAGTAGGAGGTGACGCGGCGATATGACGAATTCAAGTCGAAGCTCGAGCAAACGCTGTACTTTTTTTCTGTACTTTTTTTTCTGAAATCGGGGTCGTTGATCAGTTTTGGAACCTTGAGTTTGTGGATGAGTGCTCCAGCCACACTATCGATCGCAATATGTCGCAGTTGCTTTGCTTTCTGCGAAACATAGGTCGGGTTAATTGAAGGAATTCACAAAGCGGTGCTGTAGATCTGTAAATGTGCCCTGCCACCGAGCGGGAACCCGGTGACCAGCATGCGCCCAGGACTACGGCGGGTCAAGGTGACGGCGTAGTTTCGCAATTTGCCAAAGTTCTCCATTTTAGTCTATTAGACACCTATGATATGTTCCTGAGTATGTACTTCTTTAGTCGTCTCCGACTCGGACGTATCTTTGCGGGGAATCCTAGACGTACGAAACCAATAAGGGCAAGGGTGGGTTCCCCAGCATGTCCAATAGTGAATGAACGGTGAATGAATGAGATCATATAGCTGCAGGTTCAAGAGGGCTCGAAGCAGCCTGAAATTTGTTCATGGACAGCAGTTTCTTTCAAATGCTAGGGAACCTTTGCAGAAGGAGCTGACCTTCGGAATCAGACGAGCGGACCCGGAGAACGCGGTGCGTTCCCGGGCGCGTGCTTCGAAATCGTAATCTTACACGCTGCGATCATTCGGCGCGTTCTAGCCCATGGTCAGCTGCTCAAAGAAGTGTTTCATAACCGTTTCATATTCGATGGTGTGTTCGTTCTCTGCACTATAAAGCCGCCCTGCGCGACAGCGATCTGTCTGGGAAAGGATCACCATTACCATGTGCCGTAAAGAGAGACTGCTTATCGCGTCGTGCCTCCTGCCGGTCTTGACCCGCGCTCAGGTTTCCAGTCTTTTTGATCTGAGCTGGACGCTCCGAAACGGGAACGGTTCTATCATTGTCCCAGGCTCTCTACCCTCGCAGGTCCACATTGACCTTTTCGAGGCGGGTGTAATCAACGACCCCTCTCTCGGGCATCAACGGTAGGTCGGAGGCCGTCAAAAGATAGTACCTGACGTTTAACCGAATCTAGAATTCATGGAAAGATGGGTCATCAACGACAATTGGACTTACACTGCCGACCTGTCCCCATTCACGCGATTCTATGAGGGGACCGCAACAGAAAGGACACTCCTCGTGTTCTTCGGGATCGATACGATTGCGAATATAGTTCGTGGTGTCTCATAGAAGGCACGCTCCATTGTGACCTGATCGATGTATGCAGACCTTGGCGGGTCACTCGGTCGCCTGGGTCAACAACCAGTTTCGACGGTATATCTGGGACGTCACCGGTTATCTAGGGACCCCTGCCGGTGGCGATAACAATTTAACAATCTCCCTCGAGAGCGCTTGGTATTATGGTTTGAATGTCACGTCGAGGCAAGATGCCGAATCATTCCCTGATACCCCCAATGTGACCGCTGCCGATAACGTGAGTTGGCCATTGCAAATAGCGTACACATGTCTCACAATCTCCATCCAGTTTGAATACCCCAATGTCCGTCAATGGATTCGCAAGATCGATGACGATTTCGGGTGGGATTGGGTGAATGCGCTGCGGTTATCATCTCGTCCCGGCTTGGCTGATGAGGCATATCTAGGGTCCTGCGTTCGTGCCAAGTGGAATCTACAAGCCTGGGTACCTTGTCACGCTATCTGAATCTGCCCCTGTGTTAGGGTCTTCTGACCCCAAGTACCCGCGCACAAACAGTGCGATTCTTTTGGACGAGACCTCGATCGACGTTTACAAGTATGGTCAGAACGGCTCGTTCGTCGATCAATCTGCCGACTGGGTCGTTAACGTCACGTTTGGCGTGCGCTCTGTCAGGGCGTACGCGAACCCGACGGTGACGTTGTCGATTCCCGAGCTTGACGTCGCGTCGCAGCCACTATCGCTCGACTCGATACCTATCGGAACGGAGGAGACGACGTATCTAAGCGCCAGTTGGTCTCTTCCTGACGGCGTCCCCGCGCGATGGTACCCGTTCGATCTTGGCACGCCACAGCTGTATCAATTGATCATCGTGCTGAACCCCTCTGGGAACGGGCGAGCTGGCAACGAACCCATCACGCAGACGATCACGACCGGGTTCCGTACCATTCAGTTGATGCAGACCGCCTACCCCGAGGCGGACATTGTCTCGCGAGGTATTACGCCAGGCGATCAGTGGCACTTTGAAATCAACGGAAAGGCGTTCTATAGTAAGGGGACGAACGTCATTCCATTTGACCCGTTTTACGCTCGCATTAACCCGGACGCTGTCCGCTGGATTTTGGAGAGTGCCATGAAGAGCGGTCAGAACATGGTACGCGCGCTTCTAGCTGAATGACTGATCGAGGCTCACGCAGACTATAGCTTCGTGTCTGGGGCGGCGGCATCTACCAGCCGTCGGACGTCGCGACCGACGGCGGTCTCTATGATTTCTATTCGCTGTGTGACGAACTGGGGATCCTTGCTTGGTCTGAGCTCATTTTCTCAGACACTCTCTACCCAATCAATCCGTTTTTTCTCGAGTCCGTCGAGCCCGAGGTGAGACAGAACGTGCGCCGAGTGAACAGACATCCGAGCAACGCACAATGGGCAGGCGGGAACGAGATTGAGGGTATGGTCATGACCGCAAACGCGTCGCTGGCGAACGGCACACATTATCTCGATGAGGCGAGTGCGACGCAACGGCTTGCTCGACGATGCATCTCAGTTCTGTCTCTAGTTTGTATACCTATTCCAGGATTATCTGCACGACATTGTCCTCTCTGAGACGAACTCAGTGAGTTCGTTTTATTTTTTCTCTTCGAGTCTGGGCTGAGCGTTACTTGTAGGTACCCTACACCGACTGTTCCACGACGCACGGCGTTTTGAGTCTCGATCCTTATGTGCTGAGATTTGCGAATGGAACGCCAGGACACATCTATGGCAACTCTGGTACGACTCGTTATATTTTCCTGTCTCACTACGTTGATGACTGGGTTTAGAGCGATACAATTACGATGCGTCTCAGGCGTTCAATCTGAGCACGTACCCAGTCTCGCGGTGAGTTCTCGTCTGGTCTTTATCGATGCACTCCATCTCATCTTCGGTCCCTAGTTTCGTCAACGAGTTCGGGTAAGTTGGCGTCGGGCGAAACTCACATCTTCTGACGCGGACGTCCCAGTTTCCATTCCATGCCGTCGTTCTACACTTGGCAAGAAGTCCTCGAGAATCCAGAGGACTTTGCGTTCAATTCGACGGTCGTCATGTCCCGCGACCATCATCCCCCCGCTGGCAACCTTGCCTGGCCGAACCCAAACGCGCCTCAAGGACAATACCAGATGTCGAGCGCCGTCGAGCTCTGGCTGCCAACACCAGGCACCTCGGACGCCAACCAGACTTTTGCGCAGTGGTGCTGGAGCACGCAAGTCTTTCAAGCCATGAACATGATCGCAGAGATCGCCTGGTACAGACGCGGCGCAGGGATGGGCGAGAACAACCTCGGCAGTCTCGTCTGGCAACTCAACGACATCTGGCAGGGCGTCAGTTGGGCTGCGATCGAGTATTCTGGGCGATGGAAGGTGCTCAATTATGGACTGGCGAGCGCGTACGCGCCAGTGATCATACAGCCGTTCTGGACGCCGGAAAACGAGACGCTGACGGTGCTCGCGACCTCGGACAGGTGGACGTCGGTGGACGGGGTGGCGCAGTTGACTTGGTATGATTGGAAGGGACGTGCGCTGAACACGTCGACGACGTCGTTGTCGATTCCAGCCCTGAATAATTCGCTCGTGTACGAGGGGACGGGGATGGCGACGATGCTCCCTACCGGGCACGACACGTCGGACGTGTGGCTATTGATGAACATCACTGCTCAAGTCAACGACGAGACGATGACGCACGAGTCGTACGTGAGTAACCGTGGGGGGTGATGTCGAGGGTTGGATGTTGACGTGGCACCAGTTCACCCCCGTCCCTCTGGCCTCGGCCAACCTCGTCGACCCAGCGATCTCTGTGCGCGCGAGTGACGGCTATACGTTCACGCTCTCAGCTCGGGGCGGCGTCGGGGCGTGGACGTGGCTCGACCATCCGTTCGGCACGGTAGGGTATTTCGTGGACGGTACGACGGGCAAGCCGTCCAACGGATTCTACCTCGTCCCTGGCATCGATCGTACCGGTGAGCGTTTGGGTGGCGTTCTGCCGAGAGTTGGATGCTGACTCGACTATGCACAGTGCGATTCGTCCGGAACGCGAAGCTGTCGTCGATCGAGGACCCAGATCCGTCTGACTTCGTAGTGAGGTCCCTCTGGAACAATACACATGTATGACAGGGAGGGGCGCGGTTCTCTCTGAGAGTCAGAATTACGTGACGTGTGTACTGCGTTCGAGTTCTATTTGCGTGAGGGTGAACCGTCGTACTAAAAGCTCGGGGACTCGGACGATCATCCTACGAGCCGTTGTTGAGGGACGAAAATAATGGTGTACTTCAAATGATGAATCTACACCCGAGACCGAAGCGGAAGCGGGTTGCATGTAGGTATAAGCACGAGTCAGCGAAGCTAAACAGTGCGACGAGGAAATACGCATGGTATAAAAGAAGACCGGGCCACGTCCAAACTAAACAACTTCCATTCGTCCACCTGGATATTGCTGTAGTTGGTCGTGTACAGGACTCCTGGGACAATGATTTCCTGATCGGCTACGATGCGCTTGTATGGTCACTTATTCGATCTTTCCTTGAGCAAGAGCGCGTTAAACGAGCGCCCGAGGCGGGCGATCAGCTGCGTGGGTCGGGCTAAAGAGGTGACTTGAGCTGAAGGATCAGTATCAGAGAGAAAAACTCACTCAGAGGTATTATCAATTCCCATCACCCGAGCCCTCATCGGACTCTAAGTCCGGTATGTCACTTGAGCGTGTGTCCGACTGAGCATCTGCTTTGTCGTCCGACATCGACCCGTCAGGATGCCCGCGGAGATCAGGGATATACGAAGACCAGGTTCTCCTGGATCTTGTCAATCTTTGAAACAGTAAACATGATCCACGGGTACTTCAAACGACAGTTCCGGAAGGTCGCTCGAGGGAGTCAAACGACTCGGTAGTAGAACACAAGAGCGTCTTGAGGCATCAACTGAAGACGCAGCTGTGCGACGCATGCACCGACTTCAATGGCAGTCAGGGAAGGTGGGGCCCTTGGCTATAGATACGAAGAGAGTAGGGAAGAGTGGAATTGTACGGCGATGCTTGTCCGGTCCACGAGATCACGGCTGAGGGACGATATCGCTCGAAAATATTCCCAACAAGGAATTTCTCTGTCCGAATGACGTCAAAGTTTGGTGACGAGATGCATCTGTTTCGTCTTTAGGCTCAGTTCTGCGACAGTAGAACACAGGCCGTGACGAGTCGTCCAACAAACTCGCACCTGTCATCATCATCTAAGTGTAGGTATTCTTTGGCATTCGCGAACGCTCTTCTGTTCCTGAGATCTACTTCAATGAATTCTTTCCAACTCAGCGGATGCTCCATGTCCGATTTGCCAGAACCTGGAACGGACGCACAAGTTCTTCGCTACTTGTCCGGAGCGCGAAGAGGTGTGTCATGTCGCACACGCCAAGTCCGTCGCTGACCCCGAACTCGATGATTCCTGATGAAAGTACCTCCAAGTCGGCTGTGGAAAGTTATTGCGGGCGTACAAAAGACGTGTAGATCCGGGCGAAGGAAGCGCACGTCGGTATAACAGGCCACAACGCCTGAAAATTTGCTGGGTCTGGAGGGAAATACTGCTCACCTAAAGAGGACGTGTCAACGAATCGTTTTGGGAACAAGGATATACCTATACATATGTATGTAGTGGGCGACTTAACGGCGCCCCGCCGTGAACGATCATTCGAACGAAGACAATACAACCAACTTGCCCACCGGTCTGATACCTAGCCTGGTCATGTTTTCGAACGTACGCCAAAGACAAACAAATGGTGAGCGCTAGAGGGGAGGATCGGAAGGCCCACGCTAATGAAAACAGAAGCGTTGACTAAGGAGAACTGCCTGTCATCCGGTCGTCCGACGATCGAAGATGGTAGACCCACGAAGAGTGGAAAGGCGATCCAGGCTGAAGCGAGCACTCAAGGATTGAATGGAAAGCAAGCTTCTCCTGGTATCGTTCATCAAAAGGAGGTTGCAAAAACGACGGTGATCAACGGTTACGAGTACGTGTTTTCAGTCGTATTCCTCGCAGACGGAAAGGACGTGGTGAGCGGCGGCTGGGAAGGCAGAATCAGACGATGGCGAGTGGAAGAAGGCAAGGAGGTGGGGCCTCCGATGGATGTGGGGAGTGCCGTTCTCAACATGGCAGTCGACGGGGAGCGAGTCGTCAGCGGGACGAGGAGCGGCGAGGTGACGGTGTGGAATGCAGAGAGCCACGCGAGGATGGTCAAGTTCACGGGACACGAGGGCTGGGTGAACGCGGTCGACATCTCCACAGACGCGACCAGACTAGCGACCGGATCGGACGACGAAACTGCCTGCGTATGGTCCCTCGCATCTGGCCAGCGACTGCTTGGCCCGTTCGAGCACGACGGGTCCGTGGTTGCGGCCAAGTTTTCGCCAGGCGGACGTCTCGTCGCAACTGCCACGCTCAACTGCGTTCGGGTCTACGATGCTCGAGATGGTCACCTCGTCGTCCAATTTCCGGTTCAAGTCTTCTCGGCGATAAACCAATCCGTCGCATGGGCGAGGGATGGCAAACAACTCTTTACCTTGTCTCGCGACGGCAACATTCATAGTCTCGACGTGTCTACCTGGACGATGCTCCCTCGTTGGGCTACTATTCACAGTAGTGATAATGCCAGGTGCATCTTGGTGGCAGCCAACGGCACCTTCATCGCAGCCTCCGCCGGCCGGTCGGTGTCACTTTGGGATACGGGGACGCGACAGCAAATCGGTTCTGTCGTCGAATACACGCATGAAGTCTTGTCTATGTCTATATCCCCAAACTGCGACCTTGTTACTAGCGGAGACAAGACAATTTCCCTTCGTAGCCTCTATGACATCCTTCCCCGATCCAACGTCGACGATGTAAGTGCGCTTACCAGCTTTTAGTTTGCCAAATGAATCTAATGAACTATAACTAGATCATAACAAATCTTCATCAAACCGTCCAGGAGTTGCGCTCCCAGGTCTCCGGGCTTCAACAGGCGCATCGGGAAAAGGATAATCTCATTCAGTCTCTCCGTGCACGGGAGGAGAACTCGAGTATGTCCAATGTCATCTCTATTCATATTACGTTGGGAATCACGTTTATTAGGGAGCAGCATCGTGGGGCTCAAAAGAGCTGCCCAGGAACTACGCGACGAGCTCTCCGAGGCTCAATGTGCAGCCGATAAGCAAAGGGAGGACCAGAGTGGGATCATCAAATTACTACGTTCTGATCTTCATACGCTAGGAACAACCTCGCGTGAGCTCCTTGCCGCCGCAGCCCGCGCTTCGCTGATGATGCCGGTTAGATGACAAAATCGCACTCCTTGAACAGACTAACCATGAACTGCGCCTTCAACTAGCGGCATCCCAACATAACCCTGAGAGTTGTCCCCATATCAACGGCGTACCCCAGCAGAAACAGAAAAGTGATCCTTTGTACTCCAGAGGTCGCATCTGCGATGCTGCGGAGTCTGTCGTCGAAATGGCGAATGTTGTGAGCGAAGATCTGAAAGACAACAAGTTAACGTTTGGCTGGCTTGCGGGTGAGTTCGGCGTACGCAACTATGTTTAGGTTGAAATATTCAATCTCTACTCAGAGTTCACGCGGCGATGCATCTCAACTCTCCAGAGAGCTGGGGAGGAGGTTTCAAATGCTGGAAAACGGGATGAAACAGTTGCAGCTTGCTCGCTCGCATTGTCGCTTAATCCTTCGACTCCAAACACCGTTCTAATCACATGGGCGAGGATGATGTTGATTGGCAGTTCGATACAGGAAATATTTACTGCCGCAGCGAGGGTATGCTTTCCGTTACTTTTGAATGCTGGCATTGAGTCCTTCGGCTTAGTTCAAGGTTTCAAAGCTTGCTGTTTACCAGGTTGTTTGTGATATTCTAGAAGGTGATGGACGCCTTACGGAGGCAGTCGAGTGCTTCCTACAGATGCAGAAGGATTCGGACTTGGTAGATACCATTCACTCCTGCAATGAACGGGCACAATGGGATGGTAAGAGTTCCGAGAGGGACATAAAAATTTCTGATTCACTAATCTCCCTCAGATTTTCGAGAACGTTGCACTGGCAAGCTGGAGGAGCGAGGAGATGCCGCGAGAGACTCGCGGAAGCACGAGGAGGCTGTCGGCTACTATTCGACCGCACTGTCACTGCATCCCACGAACTTCGCCAACATTCTCCTGAAGCGCAGCAACGAGGTACGGATGGTATATCGTGTTGTGTCAAAGAGCATCGCTGACCCATACGATCAGCTTATCGAGCTCGATCCGTCATCCCACAAAGGTTACGAGGGGAAACATGCTGCGTTACACAGCATGGGCCAGTACAACGAAGCCTTCGAGGCATTGAAGATTATGCTTTCCAAGCTCGAGCAATCACCCGATCAAAAAATCCGTGGTAGACTATCTTCCCAACATTTGACTGGAAAGGTGCTGATTGGTTGTGGACAGAGCTTCGTCATCAGTTCGTTGATGCTACACCTATGATCCGAAAAGTGGTCGAAAAGACCATTCGCCATATTCCACGAGTGTTGATCGACACCGAGACAGGTCGTCTCTATGACAAAACGCAACAAGCAGTTGCATTCGAGGAACTTCCGATCTACGATGAACTACGGTCCTCGATGACCACGTGCACGCAGCTGGACGAATCACGTGTTCAGAAAGAAGTGAAGGATTTTTACCGCTACGTCATGCTATCGCACAAATGGCAGATCAGCGAACCAACATTCCAGCAAGTCGAGAACACGTCGATCCACAAGCTGCCGGCGTCCCAGACCTTCAGCAAACTTCAAAATTTCAGCAAGCTCGTATTCAGCCTTCGTTTCAAATGGGCGTGGAGCGACACGTGCTGTGTCAATCAGCTTGACAAGGGGGTTCAGCAAGAATCGCTCGTCGCCATGTTTAGGTGGTATCGCGGGTCATCCCTCACGATCGTCCACCTTCTCGGCGTCCCGTCGGATTCGCAGGAGATTGGTTGTCTGTGGAAAAGCATCTGGAACACTCGCGCGTGGACGTACCAAGAGTATGTCGCATCGGAAGTTGTCCAGTTCTACACCGACAATTGGAAGCCGTACCTTGGTCTATCTATCTTCAACCACAAAGAATCACCTATAATCCTTTCGGAAATGGAGCGGGCGATGAACTTTGCCGCGAAGGAATTGACCACCCTTCAACCAGGCTTAGATAAGGTTCGCGAGAAGTTGTATTTAGCTTCTATGCGCCAAACGACGCGCGAGGAGGATATTGCGTACTCACTGTTCGGCATTTTCAATGTTGCCCTGCCGATCATATACGGCGAGGGCAACCAGGCGGTTGGTCGCCTCCTCGAGCACATCCTGACGCGTTCAGACAACGTCACACTTCTCGCTTGGACTGGAAGTTCGGGCAGTCACCACAGTTATCTCCCCGCAGATCTCACGGTTTACAACCAAATCGTGCCACCGCATATTCCCTCCCCCATCGAAGCCGCTGAAATAGATGACGAAATCAGAGCCCTGCGGTCGTTGCCTGACCTGTCCCTGTCCCTAGCTTTGTACGAACGGCTCTACGAACTCCCGCCGCTTTCGCTCGTAGCCGGTCGGCTCAGACTTCCTGGAATTGTATTCCCCCTCGACGACCTGATCTCCCATTCGGAATCAGACGGCAATTCCGACCTCCTTATTTATCGAGCAGCAACCTCCATGCTTGGAGGCGTAGAGATCAGAACTTCGGCGGACTTGTCTGGAATGGGAGGTCTACTTTTGATTCATCCCTGGATAAGTCCCCTCCTCGACCGGGACTTCTCGAGCGGCGTTGCTCAGTGCGATCTGGCAGAACGTGCACTGCGGCTCGCTGCCCGCCTCAGGCAGCCATTCGGTGCCCTGCTGCTCGCTCCGCTGGCGCGCGCGCAGTACAAGCGCGTCGCGACGGACAGTCTAATCATGGTTCGAGTTCGCGCCAAGACGTCGTTGAGCGAGTTGATGGACGGCGTACGGACGGTCGACGTACAGTGACGTCGACCAAATGGGGACTTGAGGAATAGATACGCGGCACGATACCCTGGAGTGGCTATACCCGACACGCTCGATCGCCGTTATCTGCGGCCCGCAACGGTCTCGAACACCGATAGAGTCACTGTACGCTTTTTCATTTCGCTCCATTTCCTTTCTTCTTCGTCACCACTTTCCCTGACGTCACCTGGGAGCGCCCTATTTAGTCTTACCTGTATATCTCACCATAGGTCGTCGAATCGAATCGAACCCTTTTATTCATCCTACAAGGCTGATCGCTACCCCCTTTGAACCTGCCCACTCGCATTCATGGCATTCCGTCGCCGTAGACGAACGCAACCCTACATCTGCATCCCTCCGGGAAGTGAGACCACAGTGCGCGGGAAGACTTCACCTAGTCTATATGCGCGACGGTGACGAGCACCTCCATTCAGGTAGAAATGAGGTATACCTTGCCCACCGTGCCCTCCGAATGCATGCAAACCAACGGTGTTGGAACGAGCGCCTAGTGTGTGAATCGATTCGATAATGAGGCCTAGGCCCTAGACACGTGTTTGGCGGGCTACATGACGGCGCACCAGGGAACAATGTTGGTGTATCCTCGTCACTGTTGACAAGCACGTAGCCGGGTATGTTCTCCCCCATACGCCGCAAACCCAAGAATGGTGAGCCATTCGGTAGGAGAACTGAACGGAGTGCGCTAATTAGAATAAGTGTTAACTCGAAGGGAAAACCAACCTTCCACCAGCAAGAGTCAAGGCCAAAACGAGTCGCCGAGGGTCCAATGTGGCAGAGGCACGACAGGCGACGACGTGAACCTAACAAAGAGCCGAGGGTCGAGTGCGAACAACTCTTCCACTTCTGTCGTTGAGCGGAACGAAGGAAATCCGATCGAAATCGATGGTCGAAATTTCATTTATTCGGTCGCGTTTCTCGCTGACGGGAAGCACGTCGTGGGCGGCGGCGAAGAAGGGAAGATTCGGCGTTGGCGTGTAGAAGAAGGAAGAGAGGTGGGGCCAGCAATGGATGCGGGGAGTCCTGTTTGCAGCGTCGCGGTGTCGCGAGACGGCAGGCGGGTCGTCAGCGGAACGGAAAACGGCCAGGTGACGGTGTGGGACGCGGAGACTCATAAAAAGACGATCGAGTTCAGAGGGCACAGCCGCTCGGTGCGAGCAGTCGACGTCTCGCCAGACGCGACCAGAGTCGCGACCGGAGGCGAGGACAACGCTGCCTGCGTCTGGTCCCTCTCGACTGGCCGGCGACTCCTTGGTCCACTGAATCACCCCGACTACGTCGTCGCAGTCAAGTTTTCTCCCGACGGACGTCTCGTCGCAACCGCTACATGGGATTCCAAATCGCTTCGGGTGTACAACGCCCAGCATGGACGCCTTGTCGTCGACTTGCCCATCGAAATCAACTCGGACTCCAACAATTCCCTTGCATGGGCGAACGACGCCGAACAACTCTTCGTCTTATCTGCCAAGGGTTACATCCACTGTCTCGACGTGGCTAGCGGGACGACACTCTTGAAATGGCCTATCCATAGCCGCGTGGATGCTCAATGCATCTCACTGGCAGGCAACGGCTCTTTGATCGTGGCTTCCGCTGGGCCATCGATATCGTTCTGGGATACAGCGACTCAAGCGCAAATCGGGCCTGTGATCGAACACTCTTGTCAAGTCTGGTCTGTTGCCATGTCATCGAGTTACACCGTCGCAGCCAGTGGAGGCGAGAGAGTCTCCCTTCACAATCTCCGCGACGTGTTTCCTTCGTCCTACTTCTTCGAGGTAAGTACGCTTTTGCATAGCGTTTCTTTCATATATCGCTGTCCCTTGCACAGGCCACGATAAAACTCGAGAAAACCGCCCAAGAGCTACGTACCAAGCTCGCCGATTGTCAGAAAAAAGCCCACGAGGAGAAGGATAGCCTCGTTAAGGCCCTGCTTGTCCAGCAGGAGAGTTCGAGTATTGCCGTCCAAGAACTTCAGGACACCATTGCGCAGCTTCGCAACCAGCTTGTTGCATTTCAGCGCACAGCCAGTCAGGAAAAGGATAGCCTCAATAAGACGATCGACTCCCTTTCCGCAAACTCGAGTGTGTACCTAACCAGTCGAGCCTTCTTATCTTAATGAATCCAAATTTATCAGATCACGAAATCGAACTTCTCGAACGAATTAGCCAGGAACTCCGCGCTGACCTCGCCAAATCGCAGCATACAGTCGACGAGCAAAAGGGCAACCTGCACGAGACCTTCTCGGCATTGCGCACTCAAGAAATGATCTCAAGTGCGTTGATTCTTCATTCGGACAGGGGCTTCCCTCAGTAAAACTCTAGGAAATCTCGAGGAAACAGTCGAGCAACTCCGTAACCAGCTTGCTGTGTCTCAGCGCGCAGCCGTCCAGGAACGGGACAGTCTGAACAAAACAATCGATTCCCTTCGCATGCGGGGCGAAAACTCGGGTACGTCCCCTGACTATTCATGTTCCTCTGACATCCATGATTTAGCAGACAATAAAATCATGCATCTCGAAAAAATCAACCACGACCTTCATCTTCAGCTGGCCGCCTCCCGGCAGGATGCCGATAGTCTCCTTCAAATCAACCATGCACATGAGAAAAGGCATCGGTGCGAGTCTCTATTCGCTGAAGGTCGCATATATGATGCCGCAGAATCCGTTCTCGAGATGGTGGATAGCCTAAACGAGGATCTGAAAGGCAATAAAGTCGTGGCCGACTGGCTTTCTGGTGAGTTTCTATACCGGATATTAGGATGAAGTATTTAGTCTCTGTCATCAGAGTTTACCCGTCAATGCATCGAGAAATTGGAGTGGATTGGAGACGAAGCATCACATGACGAGAAGCGGGACGAAGCGATCCAAGCTTACTCTGCTGCATTGCGTCTGAGTCCCTCCACCCCGCGCATCGTTCTTCTCAAGTGGGCTATTATGTTTTTGCTTGGCGGTGAAGTGCATGCAGCCTTACATGCAGCAGTCAAGGTATAGCTTTCTTAACGGTTTTTATGTGTATTTGACACCGTCACCTTAGTTCAAGATTCGGAGATTTGACGTTTACCAACTTATTTGCAACCTTCTAGAACAAGATGGTCCCGTTGCGGAGGCGGTCCAGTGTTTTCGACTAATGCAGAAAGAGTTGTGCGACGATGTAGATCTAAGTGATAAACGAACGCAATGGGAACGTGGTATGTGGCTATGACGGCGATGTGCGGATAACTGATTCCAACTCTTTCCAGACTTTCGAAATCGCTGCGCTGAGAAGTTAGAGAAGCTGGGCGACACCGCAAGGGCTGCCAGGAACCATCACGAGGCTATCCGTCATTTCTCCGACGCACTAACTCTGGTCCCAACAAATCTCAACGACATCCTTCTCAAGCGTAGCCACGAGGTACATGTACTTTCTATTGTATGCCATGCTAATCATACCTTACCGCACCATGCCGTTAGCTCATCGAGCTCGACCCCACATCCTATAGAGGGTATGAGGAGAAACATGCCGCATTACACGCTATGGGGAAATACAACGAAGCTTTTGAAGCTTTTAGCACGATGCTCTCGAAGCTTCAGCAATCTCCCGATCCGAAAATTCGCGGTAAACCCTTCTTCATTTAACTCCTAGTGCAGTATTGATTGGCTGTGGACAGAGCTTCGCCTCCAGTATGTTGATGCCACTTCCGCAGTTCGCAAGGCCGTCCAGCAGACGATCCGACAGATGCCACGCGTCCTGATTGACATCGAGACCGGCCGGCTCTATGACAAAGCACAACAAGCAGCAGCATTCGAGGAACTCCCAGTCTATGATGAATTGCGGTCCTCAATGGCCACCCAGCTTGACGAATCACGCATTCAGAGGGAAGTGAAGGCGTTTTACCGCTATGTGATGCTTTCGCACAAATGGCTAGCCAGTGAACCGACATTCCAAGAAGTGGAAAATATCTCCATTTACAGCCTACCTACGTCCCCAGCCTTCAGCAAACTTCAAAATTTCTGCAAACTCGTATATAGCCTTCACTTCAAGTGGGCGTGGAGCGACACATGCTGTGTCAATCAGCTCGACAAGGGGGTTCAGCAAGAATCGCTTGTTGCGATGTTTAGGTGGTATCGCGGATCATCCCTCACCATTGTCCATCTTCTCGGAGTACTATCGGAGTCGCAGGAAGTTGGTTGTTTGTGGAAAAGCGTCTGGAACACCCGCGCCTGGACCTACCAGGAGTACCTCGCATCCAAGGTTGTCCGATTCTACACCGAGGACTGGGAGCCATACCTTGGTCTGATCATTTCCAACCACAAAGAGTCGCCTATAATCCTTTCGGAGATGGAATGGGCAATGAACTTCACTACGCAAGAACTGGCCACCCTTCAACCCGGCTTGGATAGGGTGCGCGAGAAACTTTACCTGGCTTCCGCACGGCAAACAACTCGCGAAGAAGATATCGCCTACTCGTTATTCGGCATTTTCAACATTACACTGCCGATCATCTATGGTGAAGGCAACTATGCAGTTGGTCGTCTGCTCGAGTATATTCTGACACGTTCAGACAATGTCACACTTCTCGCCTGGACCGGAACTTCGGGTAGCCATCATAGCTACCTTCCCGCCGACCTGACGGTTTACAATCAGATCATGCCACCACATGTTCCGTCACCCGTCGCGACAGCCGATATGGACAGCATGGTCGTGTCGTTGCAGTCCCTCCCAGACCTTCCTTTGTCCAGATCTCTATATAAGCAACTCCATGATCTGCCCCCACTTTCACTCGTTGCCGGCCGACTCAGACTTCCAGGAATTGTATTCCCCATCGACGACCTCGTTCCATGCACCCAAACCGATCCCGAGTCGGATCTCCGCGTTTATCGTGCAACGACGCCCATGCTCGGAGACGTAGACATCAGAACTACGACCAACTTATCTGGGACGGAGGGTCTCCTCTTGATCCATCCTTGGATCAGCCCCCTCCTCGATCGTGACTTTTCGAATGGCGTCGCTCAATTCGATATCGCTACGCGTGCACTGCGGCTCGTCGCCCGGCTCAGGCAGCCATTCGGCGCCCTGCTACTCGTCCCGCTGGCGCGTGCGCAGTACAAGCGCGTCGCGACGGATAGTTTAATCATGGTTCGCGTTAGCGCGGAGACGTCGTTGAGCGAGTTGATGGACGGCGTTCGGACGGTCGACGTACAGTAGCACATGAGCGTTGGCGATGTTGCCCTACATAGACCAACGACGCTCTGGCTCTCGGTGCTTCCAGACGGCTTACTTGCACAGCTGATGCAACTTTTTTTCGGACGGGCTTTCATGAACACTCAAGAGCACGAGGCTACGGTATGCGAAAGCAGCCTCGTCTCTTGGTTCGTCCAGCCGACGTTGGCGACATACCCGTGTGGTCCGTTGGGACTTTTCTCTTCCTTTCCATAGACTGGTCAACGATGTGGACCCTCCGACCCAAGAGCAGTCGTTTTTTGTCCTCTGATGGTCTGTTGGAAATGAGAGAGATATACAATCATTAGACCATGAAGTAGTACCAGTAGAGAGGCTGTCTCCCATAGATCTAGCACAGGGCTCCGCTCATGCCTTACTCGGCCATAGTCCGGTACTTTGCCGGCGTATCACGGATGCACATTTAATCCGCGCACGGTTTTTTCGAGCGGGATCGCAGCTTTTTTTTTCTCGACGAGCGAATGACTTTTGAGAGCAGGAGCGCAGCTTTATATATGGAGCTCCAACTATGAAGCCGAAAACCCCCCAAAATCGCGCGATATGGTCAGCACGATAGTCGGAGTCAACTGGCAGCACCCTCATAATCAAAGAGGTAGACGAACAGGTATTTATCGTCTTGAACTACTCTGACGACTCTCCGAAATCACTAGCTTCAGAACCTTCAGCAGCCCAACGTTGAACGAACTTCGTTTGGTTCATAAAATTGAAGTTCGGTTCCAACCGACGTTCAGAACTGAACGGCGCGTCCATCAATCACTGTTTGAGTCAGAATCAGTCTCGGAATCCACATCAGGCTCCCAATTTTCATCCCCGGAATGGGCCGTAGCTCCTCCCACAGCCCAAGCCTGCGCAATTACCTTGTCCTAACATCTCTTGTGTCCTAACGCGCCCTCTCTGAAATATTCTCTCTCTGATGTCGGCTGACAACTGTCTCACGATTCGCGACTCATCCCCAATGGATTAATGAGCCATCGCTCGAGGGTGGATTGGTAAGCACGAGCGCCGAGACACGCGAGGCAGTCCTGCAATGTATGAATCAACAAGTAGACACGTGCACGACGGTGGGAACGGACGTCCACGCATTCATCCTTTTGCTGACCTGACACCTCCACCGTGAAAATGTTCACTCTGTGGCCATGGAATGGTGAGTGTCGTGACGATCGAATCGGCGGTCCTGGCACTGACGAGAACACAAGAGCCAAGCGGGCAAAGTTCCTCTTCCAGGAGGAGAAAGGAGCCAGTCAAGATCGATACGGATTCCTTGGAGTGCATCGCGCTCCTCGCCGACGGGGAGCAGGTCGTGAGCGGGCACATGGACGGAAGGATCCGACGTTGGCAGGTGGATGATGGCAGCGAGGTGCCAGCTGTGCCAATGGACGCAGGGAGTCACGTCAGTTCCATCGCGGTGTCGCAAGAAGGGAGATGGATCGTCAGCGGGACTGAAAGTGGCTCGGTGCAGCTGTGGAACGTGGTGACTGGCGCCAAAGAGCGACAGATCAGAGGACACTCCACGTACGTGCTTGCGGTGGACATCTCTGCAGACGCGACCAAGATCGCGAGCGCCGGCGGATGCGGAGATAATACTGCCTGCGTCTGGTCACTCTCGACAGGCGTTCGACTTCTCGGACCGTTGGAACACAATGTCCAGGTCGTTGCTGCCAAGTTTTCGCCCGACGGTCGTCTCGTCGCCACTGCCACGGGGCAACGTTGGTACCCAGGCTCTGTTCGGGTCTACGACCAAGACAGCCACTGCCTCTTCGACGTCGCAATCAAAGTCGGCTCATGGAGGAACAGTTCCCTCGCCTGGTCGAGCGATGGAAAGCAGCTTTTCGCCCTGTCTGATGGTGGTACCATTCATTCTCTCCGAGTGGACGCTTCCGCCGGAAAGACCGCTTCGAAATGGGCCGTTCACAGTACCACCGACGATAATTCATGCATGGCTCTGGCCAGCAATGACGCATTCATCGTCGTTTCCACTTGTTCCTCTGCCACCGTCTGGGACACTATTACACACCAGCGAATCGGTTCCGTCAACCTATCTGACCATCATCACTCCTGTCTGGCTATATCGGATGACCGTTACATCGTAACGGGCGCCGTCGATGTGATTTATATACACGACCTGGGGGATATAATTCCCCTATCCTACGTGAGTGTGCTTTGGTTCGTCCGGCGACCTTTGACTCGATGGCGAATTACATTCTTTAGAGTGCAGGTTTCGAAAAAATCAAAGAACTTCGCTGTGAACTCGCCAGCGCTCGACGTGCCGCCGAGGAGGAAAAAGGATTACTGCGTACGCTCCTTCCCTCGGTCGCTCCCGTTCTGTTGACGATCACGTCCGTTAGACGATGAAATTGCGCATCTTAAAGAAACCATCGAGGAGCTTCAGCTTCGCCACGGCGTCGCCCAATCTGGACGTGCGACCGACGAACGAAAGGTACAGAGCGAGGACCACGTTCGTGGCAAACGAAAGCCAGTACGTTCATCGCTACAGTCGCTCAAGCTCTGTCGATGACCATGTATGTCCGTTAGAGGACGAAAACGCGCAGCTTACACAAGCCAATGGAAAGCTTGGTCACAACAGTGATACAGTGAGTACTTTCATCTCTGTAGTAGCTCATGCGCTGTTGACGACCGTCTCCGTCACTTATGCAACTTGAATGGATCAGTCGTGCTATCCGGTCTGATTCAGTAAAAGCACGAGGGAGACGGGTACTCCACGAACGCAAACCTGCTGTATTACATAAATAACCAGCAGACACTACGAAAAGACCTGACTTGCCCTTCGACCTGCTGCATCGCTCGACAAAGTAATCAATTGTTATGGACCACGTGACACAATTCGAACAAACGGACAGAACAGACGCGACGATCGAGCGCGGCCTGCACTCGTTCCGAGGGGCTCCCCGCAATCAGCTCCTTCTCGTCCAGTACGTGCCGTCCGAGGTGGATTCCGATGAATGTCTACATCGGACGTCGTGTGGATGCCGGTGCGACCCACTCGTACGCCCTGCGTTCCTGATCCCAGCGACCTCGATAATTCCAAGCAGAGACAAGAATGGAGACGACCTGTAGGACGCACGTCGCCGACTTTGTCAGTCATCGGCGAGACGCATCAGGCCTTGTACGGGTCGTTGCGCCGGCTTTTCTGGGGCGATGGGGACGACGATGGGTAGGGCACCCCCTCCTCCCCTTCCAGGAAGCACGGTGACAAACGAACCTGGTAAGTTGATGACGGGGAAACCGTACTGCATGGGCGTCTTGATGCGGCAAAAACAATCATCCATTGCGACAGAGGCCATTGTCATTCTCTGGGAAATCCGTCTCTACCGTGTTGGTGAGCAAGTCGAGTGTGGTGGGTACGACGACGAGTGGATCTACTCAAGAGCGGATCACCCATCATGGCCGACAAGCGTGCTTTTGAGACCATGCTGTTGCCCAGTACTGTCGCCTCCAAGAGACAACACTGAGGTGATGTGCCACAGATACATACCACATTAATGTTTAGATGGAATGGCGCCGACTGCGCAGCCGAGACTCTCAGTTTCGACGTGGCGAGGACGATGGATGAATACTCACTTTCTGATCACCCGCGTGGTTCAGGCATTGTGGACAGGAATAGAACGCGTTCGGTTGGTGCTCGTGGGCGCTAGCGAGCGTACGTCTGACACTGCTGGATGGAAATGAGGCTCGGACAGGCAAGACTGAAAGTGAACTCATCGCTGGTGTCGGCTGGCAGCTACCTCTTGAGTTGGTAAGCCAGAGCGCCTCGGCGCCTACAATGTACGGACTATTGGGCAGAGGGGACAACCTAGACAGAATAAGTGAATACTTCAGTCGAGTGGTACGTGACTGGACTCAGAACGAGCACGTCGCGTAAGTAGACGAACGGTGTCCGTAAAAGGAAATGGTAAACTATGTACAACGGCGTCCCGGCTGTTCTCCAACACGGACCAAGAAGACACGTGCATGGCGGGCGATTTAAAGGCGCGTGTGGGAAGGGACGTCCACGTATCTTATCCCTGCACCGTGCACTCACACCTCCACCGAACATGTTCTCTTTGTGGCCATGGAAGCAAGGTGAGCATCTGGCAGATCAGATTGACGGCGCTGATGAGAACACAAGAGCCGAGCCGACAAAGTTCCTGGAGGAGAAAGGAACCAGTCAAGATCCACTTGTTCGATCTTCTAGGTTTTTTAGAATGCATCGTACTCCTCGCCGACGGGAAGCACGTCGTGAGCGGACACTGGGATGGGAGCATTCGACGTTGGCAGATTGACGATGGGAGCGAGGTGGGCGTGCCAATGAATGCGGGGTGTCACGTCGGCTCCCTCGCTGTGTCAAGAGACTTGAAATGGCTCGTCAGCGGGACAGAAGATGGCAAGGTGCATCTGTGGAACGCAGAGACAGGCGACAAGGCGTGGGAGATCCAAGGACACCGGAATTGGGCGTTGGCAGTGGATATCTCGTCAGACGGGACCAGGATCGTGAGCGCCGGCGGACGGCAGATGATATTCGGACATCACCCTGACACTGTCTGCGTCTGGTCGCTCTCTACAGGCGACCGGCTTCTCGGACCGTTGGAATACGATCAGGGCCTGGTCGTCGCTGTCAAGTTTTCGCCCGACGGTCGTCTTTTCGCCACTGCCACGCACTACAGCGACTCGGTCCGGGTCTACGACCAAGCTGGCTGCCGCGTCTTCGTTGCCGCAATCCAAGTCAATCTAACTCGGAACAGCTCCCTCGCCTGGTCGAGCGACGGAACGCAGCTCTTCGTTCTGTCTAATGCTGGTACCATCCACTCTCTCCAAGTCGACCGAAAGACCTCTTCGAAATGGGCCATTCGCAACACCGACAAGAGTTCATGCATCGCTCTGGCCAGCAACGACGCGTTCATCGTTGCTTCCACTGATTCCTCCGTCACTGTCTGGGACACCATTACACACCAGCAAATCGGCTCTGTCATTCAGCTTGACCATGAGCATTGTCATCTAGCCATTTCGGATGACCGCTACCTGGTGGCGGGTGGAAAGCAGGTGATATCTGTACACGACCTGGGGGATATACTTCCCCTGTCCTACGTGAGCAACCTTTGGTTCGTCCGGTGATCATTGACTCGATCATGAACCCCATTTCCTTAGATTGAAGGCTTCGAACACACCAATCAACTCCGTCGTGAACTCGCCAGCGCTCGACGTGCCGCCGAGGAGGAAAAAGGATTACTGTGTATGCTCATTCCCATGGCCGCTCCCGCTCCGTTGACGGTCACGTCTGTTAGATGATGAAATCGCACGACTTAAAGGAACCATCGAGGAACTTCGCCACGACCTCGCCCAATCTCGACGTGCGATCGACGAGCAAAAGGTACAGAGCGAGGACAACACTCGTGGCAAACGCAGGCCAGTATGTTTATCTTCACCATCGCTCAAGCTCTGTTGGTGACGTGTCCGTTAGAGGACGAAACGCAAGTGATATAACGAATACATCCACCGCTGCAGTTATTTGTACACTGTCGATGACCGTCCCCGCCAGTTGACTTGCAACTTGAACGAATCGGTCAGACTCACAGACCCACCAAAGGCAGACGCGTACTCCTAGCAGACATCCTTGCCGCTATGTCCACCAACGCAAGCTACATTAAATGACTTAGCCAGTAGGCATACATATGTCCCCATCGCTACGAACACGGAAAAAGTCCTGACTTGCACTTCTACCTGGTGCATCGCTCGACAGAGCAATCCACCATCGAGCTATGTGGTCGTTACGATATATTCTATTTATTGGGCATATCATCCAGTACAACCCGCTCGTACGCCCTACGTTCGTGACTCCGACGATCTCGACGGCGGTGACAAGGATCTGTGGGACGCACTGCGTACAGGCCGTTGGGCGGCATTTCCGCGGACGACGGGGACGATGATGGGTGGGGCGGTGTCCACCCGGGCCCATTTCAGCGACGGCGGCGACCCAGGTCTCGCTAGAATATCTGGGATTTTTGGATCCCCCTACCCTGAAGTCGCGGCAAAGTAGAACAAGGCGGCTTTCGAAAAACTGTCGTCAGTTTCGACCCGCGACTCGACGACGGACCGGTCCCTACCTGAGAGCCTCGTCGATGGTTTCTAGGTCCCAACCGTGAACGTCTTCCGAGCGTGCAACTGTCGCCCAGTACTTTCTGTCTGTCGTCGAGAAAGTACCGCACGCTCGCCTCCAGGAGACAACGCGGTTATGGAGAGGAATTCAGTGCCGACTGAACAGTCAGAGCCACCGCGCATCAACTTCGACGCGGCAGGGACCTGAATCAGTGTTCTGCCAGATCACTCACTGGGAGTGGGTTCAAGCATTGTGGACAGGAATAGAACACACGCTCCTTCAAGGTAGCGAGTATGTGTCTGAGTCTGACTTTGCTGGATGGGAAACGAGGCGACAGGCGGGGATTCATCGCTGGTGTCGACTGGTAGCTATCTCGACGAGACAATCCTGCAATGTACGAATCGATAAAACACGTACTACGTAAATAATTTAAGGCGTGTGTGGGAACGGACGCCCACGCCGCATCATCCTTGACACTGACCTCACATCTCCACCAAACATGTTCTCTTTGTGGCCATGGAACAGTGGTGAGCATCTGGACGGCCGCATTGACGGCGCTAACGAGAACGCAAGAACCGAGCAGGAGAGAGGAGCCAGTCAAGATCGATACAGATTTCTTGGAGTGCGTCGCAGTCCTCGCTGGGGAGCACATCGTGAGCGGGCACATGGACGGGAGGATCCGACGTTGGCGGATGGACGACGGCAGCGAGGTTGGTTTGCAGATGTACGCGGGGAGTCACGTCAGCTCGATCGCGGTATCGAGAGACGGGAAATGGATCGTCAGCGGGACTGAAAGTGGCTTGGAGCAGCTGTGGAACGCAGAGACGGGCGCCAGAGAGACAGATCCAAGGACACCGCACATACGTGCTTGCAGTGGACGTCTCTGCAGATGCGACCAAGATCGCGAGCGCCGGCGGATGGGGAGATGACACCGCCTGCGTCTGGCCGCTCTCGACAGGCGTCCGACTTCTCGGACCGTTGGAACACCTTCCCACTGTTGTCGCTGCAAAGCTTTCGCCCGACCGGTCGTCTCGTCGCTACTGCTACGGGGACATGCGACTCTGTTCGGGTCTACGATGAACACGACCAGTGCCTCTTCGACGTCGCAATCAAAGTCGGCTCGTGGAGGAAGTGACGGCTCCCTCGCCTGGTCAAACGACGGAAAACAGCTTTTCGCTCTGTCTGATAGTGGTGCCATCCACTCTCTCCGAGTCGACGTTCCCGCTGGAAAGACCTCTTCGAAATTGACCGTTTGCAGTACCGACAAAGGTTCATGCATTGCTCTGGCTGGCGACGGCGCGTTCATCGTTGCTTCCACTCCTTCCTCGTGCGCCGTCTGGGATACTATTACAAAACAGCGAATCGGCTCTGTCAGCCAGTTTGACCATCGTCATTCTTGTCTGGCCATATCGGCTATCGAGGAGCTTCGCCACGACCTCGCCCAATCTCGACGTGCAATCGACGAGCAAAAGGTATAGAGCGAGGACTGTACTCATGGCAAATGAAAGCCAGTATGTTCATCTCTACAGTCGCTCAAGCTCTGTCGATGGCCGTGTCCGTTAGAAGAAAACACGCAACTCAAACGCAAAGCTTCGCCATCGCCTCACAACTCCCAAAGTCCCAAGGCGCGGCCGTCGAGTAAGTGACATAGCGGATGCGCTCATTGCTGCAGTTACTCACATACGGTCGGTGACCGTCTCCGTCAATTGATCTTGCAACTGGTCAGATCTCAGAGGTCCGGTAAAACGAGGGAGACACGTACTCTAGCTAGCAGACATCCTTGTCGTCATGACCACAAGGAACTTGACTTTTGCGCCTCGACTTGCCGCACCGCGACAGAGATAGGTCTCGAGACACGAGTTACAAAAGGCGACCGAAACGGAACAAAGCCCCCAAAAAATATAAATACAGACGCAGCATAGAAACCCTGGTGTGCAATTACATACAATGATGGAACAAAGACAAACGAAAAAGAGAGAGAAAGATAAACGAAACGACAGTCCGACGCACAGTCCGGGAAAGTAAAAGAACAACAAAGCGTTCGACAAGCGAAAACAATAGATAAAAACCAAAAAAACGACGTTCGTCACCGAAGCATCAGCGAAGTCAGCACGCTCAACGTCCGATCGTCCAATTCCCCGCGCATCTGCATCGCTTCCACGCGCTCTACCGACACCGCCATCGTCATCGCCGACGCGGCATGTTCGAGCCGCGTCGACAATGAATCCAACACCATCATGATCTCCATCTCCCCCATCTTGTCGTGCACCGGGAGTAACAGCTGATCGGGGTCGCCGTACATGTAGTACGGCTCGAGTTGCTCGTCCTCCGACCCTGGCGGCGGCGGCAGGCTGTCCTTGCGTTTCGGATAAGCCCGAAAGACGCGGCCGCTTGCAAGGGCTTCGAAGCGGAGACATAACGCCGCTAACTCCCTCACCTGCTCGATGCTCCACTGCACCTTGGCAGGCGGCAATGGCGGCAACGCCGCCACGCTCACTGGTCCGCTCGTTGAGTCCATGTCCTCCCGTCCTGCAAGGCACCCCGGATAAATCGACGACACCATCTCAGGGACTTCGAGACCTTTGAGCTTCATCTCGCCCACCGGGATCACTTTGATATTCATCTGCCGGATCGCCTCGATCGCCTGGGGAGGTTGGAATTCAGAATACTCCGTGTCGGGCCCGGTCTCGGTGATACGCGCGTTGATCTCGCGGACCACGTCTGCGCTGCACATGATCTGCCCTCCAGCGGCGCACCCGCTGATACGCGCTGCGCGAATGACCATAGGTCCAAAGTAGTCCATCCGGTCCGTGATGGGATCGGGCTCGCAGACAGGCGTACCACAATGGATGCCCATTCGCACCGAGAGCCCACGCGAGATCAGGTTGCCCTGCGCATCCCACACTTCTTTGCCCTCCTCGGACTCGAGAATTTCCAACGGCCATGACTCGTGCATCAGCTGAATCTGGACCGACAGCGACCACCACAATGCGGTCAACGTGGTCGGGAAGGAACACATGAAAGCGTCTCCTTCTGTCTTCACGACGTACCCACCGCATATACGCAGCTGTCGGCGCAAGAGGTTGTTGTGCAGACGCATCGCCGTCTTCATACCCCCGTTCGTCTCCCAGAGCTGGGTTGAATTCCGGATATCAGTGAAGACGAGACACAAGTGACCCATCGGAGGGGACACCTCGTCCTCCAACCGAGCGATTGTGCGGTCCTGGATGTCTGCTTTCAACTTGACCCCCCGTTTTTTCAACTGGCCATACGCCTCCGCGTCCATTGACGAATCGGCCGTCGGTTGCTTCTTCGAGCGGAACAAGTCCGCGACGCAGATGACCATGATCATCGTGCTCCCGTCTGACCCATAACTGATGGCGAAGTCGCGCAGCTTTTGCGCCGCGATCATCGGATCCGAGATCTCCGACCGCGCTATGTCCACGGCAGTCTGATACGAGATGTAATCCCACAGCCCCCGGTTCCCGACGATCACAAACTCGTCCTGCTCCGTCAATCGACGCTCCTCCACGTACGGCCGCGCGTTCACCACCGGGAAGTGGTAAAAGTATCCAAACGAACGCGACGTGTCGATCTCCTCGTGGACCAGACCTTTGGGCGAGATCCATCCCTCTGCTGATCGTATACGCTCCGCTTCGGACCGATCGAACGGGTCGTGTTTTCGCGAGAACAGCTTGGCAGAGCCCTGCACCGAGACCACCGCGAGTGCGTCTCCGGCGTTCGCCACGTACATGGTCTTCCCCACAAAGTAGAGCACGATGCCGGATGCCCCCGCGTTGCGATGCGTATTGTCAAACGAACCCGTGGCCCCCGTCGACGCGCTCACCTGAGACATCTTGCGACTCGACGGGTTCCCAGCGTAGAGCGAATCGTGGAGTTCCTTGTTGAGCCACAAAAATGTCCGACGTAGTACATCAGGGATCGTTTCGGGTTTTGCCTGATCGATGCGATTCAATTCGTTGATGAACACAGACGTAAAGGTGTCGCGCAGAAACTTGGAAAGATGATTGTTGGTTTGCCCCACATCCGACCGTCCGAACATGGCGAAGACGGCCTCGTCCTGCTGTCCCCGAAAATCGGGCTGAACGAGATCGAACATGGTGAGGTAGCCGGTATTCCCGAGGTTGTCCGCGATCCCGTACGACATCTTGTTCACTTCGGAGAGTGAGCTTCGGACGCGTCGATCTTCGGTTTCCTCGGGAATGTTGGGGAGGAAGGCGGTGGTGACGTCCATGAGACCAAGTACTCGCAACGACGTTAACCCGGAAAAATCGGCAAGACCTGCATTTTCTGCAACATCAGAGGGATGTTTCGCAGTGGGCGGCTTGATCTCGAGCTTCTTGTTCCCGGACAGATTGAGGTACTTGAGATTTTGATTGAAATTCCTAACATACGACGGCGTCAGTCGACTAATCGATTCCCGCAAGACGATAACGGGAGATTTACCAATTCCAATCAAATTCCCAGTTGTTGATGTTGTACCTCAGTGAGTTGCTCCCTGCATCGATCACCGTCAAACTCTGCACTTTGTTCAGTTCCTGAGGCAGCGTTTGTAGTTTGTTCCCGTTGAGGAACAAGACGCTCAGCCTAGTCAACCTGGGTAAATCCTCGGTCGGTATGCTCGTCAACTGGTTGCCACTCAGGTAGAGCTCCTCCAGCTTCGTCAGGTTACGGAGGAAAGTACAGGGAAGTTCTTGTATTGCATTAAAGGAAAGGTTGAGAACGCGGAGTTCTCTGAGAATGGTGAACGGCGGGAGGGATTCGTCCGTAAGCCGATTCTCGCCCACGTACAGCTTCTCGAGCGAATACGCGAGAGGAGGGGAAGACCGACCAGACGGTGTATGGACTGTCGCACACGACGTCTTTCTCGCGATCTGAAGGTGAGACCGAAGCCCAGGCGGGGTGGACGAAACTTCGAGGACAGTAGAGGTAGAAAGGACGAGGGAAGTATCTGGTGGATCATGCCATTTGTCGAGCAGGTTGGAGGTCACGTTGATCAGGATGAGCGAAGGGCAGTTCCAGAGGGAGATAGGGAGTTGTCTTAGACTGTTGTTATGTGCGTCAAGGGTTTCGAGTCGTCGAAGCGAGCCGATGGTTTCGGGGAGCGCATCGAGATGGTTGTCAGAACAGGTGAGTGTAACTAGATGGCTGAGGTCACCAAGCGAGTCGGGAAGCGTTCGAAGTAGATTGTGATCTAGTTTCAGGGTTTGGAGTGCAGACAGATTTGACAATGCAATGTCGTCAAAGGAGGTGAGTTTCGCGTGGGAAATGTCTAGGAAAGTTAGCGCTAAGGGAGTCTGCACAGAAGGGACCAGTTTGAGAAGAGTAATGTCGTTGAAGGAGACGTCCAGTGTAGCCGCACTACAAGGTCCATGAGAAAGGTCGAGCGCATGTATTACGTTGTGGTCTGCGAGAAGTATCTCCAGCTGAGGCAGTTTGTGAGCGACGGAAAGATCGCCAATACTGTTTCGTCGACAGTCGAGAACTCGGAGACTGACGAGTTGGCTACATTGTTCGGGGAGTCTGGATACTTGATTCCCGACGAATATAAGGTGCTCGAGTGCAGTCAATCGGCCAATACTCTCTGGAAGTTCCGTGATCATATTGAACGATATGTCGAGATCCAGAAGGGCGGGCATCTGGCAAATGACGGAAGGTAGACAACTGAATTTATTATTGGAGATGTTCAATGTTTTGAGCATCCGAAGCCGCGGAAAGTACCAGGGAAGTTGTTCCATACGATTATTTTGCAGCCTGAGAAGGTTTAATTCAGGTATACGGTCAAGTCCTGCATCGTCAAGGTCGACTATGCGGTTACACGAAAGATCGAGGCGACGCAAGCTCGCTGAATGTCGGACGCTTTGAGGGACTTTTTTCATCGCCATGCTTGATAAACGGAGCTCGCGTAAGGTGGTACAAGATTGTATAAAGTCGAGAGGTATCTCCACCAATGGATTTCGGGAAAGATTAAGGTAAACGATCGATGCCGCATTTTTGTGGAAAATGATGGGTATAGTGGGCAAACCACAGCCGGTGAGATCCACCCATTCAAAGTTGTCAAAGTGTAGATCATCCATCTAGGAAGGATCAGGCACGGGCTCCCGGACGGTTACAAGGAGACACAACATACCGCTGAATTGAGTAGCTGGCTTTTGTACACGAACTTGAGAAGAAAGGTCATGTCTCTACCAGCAAGGCGGTCAATGCGGTCAAGACTATCGAGCTGGTCATATCCTGCTTGTTCCAAACGGCGACTGGTGATCGCAGCGGGCCGCTCCGTCGGAGCCAACACACGTTCTGGAGGGATGTGAAACAGAGACGAGGAAAAAGAAGAGTATGCATACCACTTCCGCGCTCCTTGAGATAAAGCTTGTGAGTCTCTCGTTCTTGGTCGCGCAACTTGGCGTTGAGGGAGGGTGTGAGATCTGCGACCGTTGCATGAGGGGGAATTTGCGCGACGTGGTAGGAGCCGTTGGCACGATATATGCGTAGGAAGCATTTGCCAGAGCTGGCGGATGAGGCGGGTCTATGAGCATGATGCGTTTTTCTACGAATGCGTTTCATGGTCGTTATATCGGTGACGGTGGAGGAGTCATCGTGAGTTCGTGAACTGCCGGCGAGAATGCTTTCATCAGAACCAGAACTTGCACCGTCTGCGACGGCGTCTGGACCTTCCCTGTCAATTGCCCAACTTTCTGGGGCAGTCCATTCGCGTTCGGTCAACTGTTCACCTTCGTCGTGCAGCTGTTCAGTGATTGTTTTGGGGGAAATCCTGCGGTCTTGTCTGTGTCTTCGCTTCGAGGGTACGGTAGAGGGTTGGAAAGGATCGGTGAAGATGGAAGGAGGGGAAGACGGAGAAAAAGTGCGGGTACCCATGTCGAGGCTGCCGGACGTGGGGATGCTGGGACGACTGGGGAGTTGGCCGGAGGGTACATTCTTATTCTTGTCGATGATGTCCTCTATGTGCGTGAAATCGGTGTCGATTTTGAGGAGAGGTTCGTCCTTTGGGGTGGGGCGGGGTTTGTTGAGACGCCTTATGCGCGACCTGTCCTTATCCTTCTTTGGGACGGGCGGGGGAGGGGGGAGGGGGTAGAGGGGGGTCATGTACGTGTTGACGGAGAGCTGGGAGGGACTCGGGGTGAAGGTGGGGAGGGTGGCCATACTGTCGTTGAGGGAGTCAGAGGAAGCGAGCTTTGCGCGGGAGGTGCGTTTTTTCATGATGATGTCACTGAAGAAGCTGAGGGAGCTCTTTCCCTTGCGGGGGTCGCCGATAGACATGTCGGAGACGGAGGGGGCGTATGACTCGCTGGATAAGGAGTGGGCGTCGCTCGGACGGGAGCGGAGGGAGGGGGACGTGGACGTGGACGGTCGGAAAGGCCTGTGGGGAAAGGCCACGGCTCGCTTTGCGGGCTGGGATTAGGGCGTGGGTATGAGCGAGCCAGCATTGCCTGGAGGAGAGCGGCACTTACAACACCCGCCGGCTCAGACCAGGGGGAGATATCAGGATCGCGCCGCTCTGCGTTGGGCGTCGGCACGTCGATGTCGACCGGGTACACCGGCAGCGGGCGCGGCTTCGTGACGAGGTCGTCCGACGTGGGCATGAACGTGAACTCGTTGTGCCGCTCATGACACACCTCAGAGAATGACATGATCTCCCTCGCAAAACGCGCGCGAGCCACCTCTTTTTTGTCCTCTTCACGGCCACAATTCCCTTTTTCGGAAGGTCAGCGGTCTGCATCGCTTCGCAACGCACCATCCTGTTACTACTGCGGGTTTCGACCGGTCTCCATCCCCCACCATGCTCCCCTCCCCGCCCCAGCTTGCCGCGAGGGCTGCGTCGTCTACCTCGAGCTCGAGCACGACCATCAAGCTGCCGTCCAGCCTCAAGGTTCACTCGGATCCACCTCTTCCCCACCCACACTCACCTGCCTCCAGGTCGTCGGTATTGTCCTCGCCATCACGAGTGGTCTCCTCATTGGCTCCAGCTTCGTGTTCAAGAAAAAAGGCCTCTTGCGCTCCCAGGCGGGGCACGCCGCGGGCGAGGGCGTCGCTTACCTCAAGTCGGTCAGTTTAGTCCCTTTTGTGACGCATATATCCAACCCCTCACCCCCTCCAAGCCGCTATGGTGGACTGGCATGATAAGTGCGCATCATACGCCTCGCTTTCGATAGTCGAGTTCATTCCCTCTGTCGCAGTGATGATTCTCGGCGAACTCTGTAATTTTGTTGGTCAGTCCTTTCTCGCTCTCCCCCTCGCCCGCGTTCACCCATCCCAGCATATGCTTTCGTGGAGGCTCTTGTTGTGGTCTGTACTGTAACCAATTCCATTTCAATCTCGCCTGACCCATCCCCTCGAGACACCTATGGGCGCACTCTCTGTTGTAGTCAGCGCCATGCTATCTTCCATATTCCTCAATGAAAAGTTGACCTTCTTCGGTTGGCTCGGATGTTCTCTTTGTATTGTATGCTCTCACTCCCTTGTTTTTATCTCCAACTCGCTCATTTCATCTAGATCGGCTCTGTCATCATTGCGCTCAACGGTAGGTCTCTGTTTAGTTTGTCGCCTTGTCCCTGATCCCTCGGCCAGGCCCTCAAGAACAGACACCTTCCGAGATATCCAAATTTAAACTCCTTTTTATCTCCCCAAGCTTTCTCGCCTACATTGGTGTGCTCATTGCAATAGCACTGAGCATCATGGTTTATTTCGGCCCAAAGTCGGTTTTCCGTCCTTCGCCACTTTTCGCTCACCTCGTTCCCCGTCAGGTATGGCAAGAACAACATGATTTGGTACATCACCGTCTGCAGCACCATCGGCGGCATTAGCGTGAGCGTCACCACCGGTCTCGGCGCTGCTATCATCACTTCTGTGATGGGAGATAACCAGGTACTGCATGCAGAGATCTCTCCCGATATTACGTTCATGTGACTGCAGTTCAATAACTGGTTCATATTCTTTTTGATGGGTTTCGTACTCGTGACCCTCTGTATGTGTCCTTGCGTTCGCAAGCACACTCGAATCTAACGTCGCACAGTGACAGAGGTATATTATTTGAACGTCGCGCTTGCGTTGTTTAATACAGGTACGCGCCTGAAATCCATCCGTGCGCATATATGCTGATCCATGACCTGCCTCACATAGCTATGGGTACGTTCCTTATGTTTGGCACCTGTTCCTGAACATTCCTCTGATGTGCTTCACATAAGTAACCCCGACGTACTACGTCTTATGTGAGTACCCGTCGTCTTCTGCACTTTAGGTGCTCATTACTGGATTATCGAAAGTTTCATTTTGTTCGATGGTTACCACGATCGTATGTGTTGACGGCCGTCGTTTTTGGTATGCCTAATCTTCTCGATTTAGGTTCTCTTCAAAGGCCTCTCTGCACCGGCGTCCCAAATTATCACATTGGTACTCGCGTTCCTCACCATCTGTATCGGCATCACCATTCTTCAAATGTCCAAGATCGACCCCACGAAGCTCACGTCACTCGACCGACGCTCGACGTTACTCCTCCAGGCCGCGCGCGCTCACACGGACCAACCTGCGACAATCGACATCGACGATGGCGAAGAAAAAGATGGTGTGGAAGAACCTGGGATGGGTGCCCTCCGTGGCTCCTTTGGCACAATTGGAAGTCTCATGCGCGCTCGCAGTTCTCGGCGAGTCAGCCAGTCTAACCATTCTGTCTGCTCTGCGCGTCCAACGCGCGTCATGGGCGTTGGCGGGGGGATGGTCGGCAACCTCGATGGACTTCCGTTCTCCACCCTCCAACGCACCGACCACACCTATGATGGGCTCACGAGGCATGCCTTATATGATGCACCCATGGCCTCGGCGCGTAGCGACTCGATGGACCGAGAATCTCAGTACACGATGTCTTCGTCACAGAGCCCACGCCGGACAACTGTCAAGTTTGGGATGCAGGACGTCGTTCATTCGTACGCACCTCCGGGGAACAATAGCTCCCAGGCTGTCCACGCCCTCCGTACCACGTCCACTCCCAACCTTGATACCAAGATTCCCCAGTCATTCTTTTATCCACCCACCTCGATAGTGGCTTCCCCCTCTAGCACCATGCCGACACTTCCCCCACCTCCGGGACCGGCGGGGGCTAGTGGAGGGGACAATGGCAGCGTACCCAAGACTCCACGGAATACAGTTCAGTCCATTGTCATCCCGAGACGTTCCAACGACGAGCCTCTCGCACCGACTGTAGCCATGTACCCTGCCCGCGACGATCACGACCCGTTCGACACGCCGTCGACGCCTTCCATGTCAGCCTTTCCCTCTTCGAACGACTTGGTGGAGAACGAGAGTACATCGTCTACAAACTTGAGCGGGAGCGTAGGGTACACGCTGTCGTTTGAGAGCACAGGCAGCGAGCAGACGGTATATTCGACGCCCATCTCGGTGACGCAACCAATCCCGACACGTCCGACCGTGGGCATGAGCGCGGGCGCCAGCACGGACGGCGATCACACGCACCGGGATCGGAGGAGTAGCTCAACATCGCGGACACGGCGATATCCGAGAGGGGCGGACGACGCGGAGGAGAGGCAGAGCTTATGGAACCACCAATCTCCGTTGGACGAGTCGGTGGAGTTTCCAGGCGTGAGGCTCGTGCAGCCGACGTTGCGGTCGGGGTCACACTTTTAAGCAGGGTGGTGAGGCGAGGGGGGTGAGGGGGGCGAGATGAAACGCCACTGCGGATCAGCGTTTCGCTTCTTCCGCCTCCGTGTTTTTGCGGTGCCTTGCTGATTGGTTCTGGCCATGATGCATCATAATTCATCGATTCCCTAGCGCTTATGCTGACGAACTTTGACGATCCTAGGATTGTTCCATCGATGTTCCTTACCCTTGAATCTTCTCTGATTAGACGGGACCCGAGACGATTTACTATTTAAATGCAATTTCCTCTCGTTGCCCCGCTTCTTGTACTCGAGGAGGGCCGAGTACTATGTAGTGCGTATGTAACGAGACTCGATGACGGACGAGTTATCTGTAGGGCACACCACATGTAAGTTGTTGCACTTTCTTAGGTCATAAGTACTTGGAAAGTGGTACGATACTTACTGGGCGCCTGTTCCTACGTGTCGCCTACCAGAAAGAAATGGACACGACTCGGACGCTGTGCCACCCGTTGCTAGCTTGTCACCAGGCGTTTCGGTCCTGGCATATTTCGGGAACACCCGGGCAACGCAAGCGGTTGTCGACCAAAACCGCAGTGCTAGCCAAAATCGTCCAAAAACGGATGCTGGAAGCTAGTCGTGACCAGCCGTCTATCGACGGTTCTCCACTGGATATCCTCTTTTAGACGGCTAGTCACGAGTCTAGCTGGAAGCGCAGACAGATCTAGAGGAGTGATGACGCCTTTCCGCAGGGGATTCAGAGAAATGACTTTGCAGACGGCCGGTCGTCTGTAAAATTCTCTTGTATGTTTAGAGTCGCTGTCACACATCACCCATGTTGCTTATCCACGCCTACAGATACTACACCACAGATGATGAGCTCGAGCTGCAGGCAGCCCTTGCTGCTGTGCTCGTTCTTGGTGCTACAGAGGCTGGAGCGTGTCGCAGAGGCGTCAGAGCCATCGCTCATATCTTTGCAGAATGTATTGTCCTTGACGCGAAAGCGGTGGAGATGACCTCGATCTTGATACATCGCAGATGCACCGCGTGTCGGCTGAAGGCTTGAGGGTTGAAGTCTGAAGGCGGCGCGCGAAAGTCGCAGTTGGAGACGTTTTGCTGGACCTGTCGGCAGGTACCCAGCTGACAAGTATTACCGACATTTCCATTCCCCTGTGCGAACTCTCGTCATGATTTGGGTACTTGACCTGACGGTGGCCCCTGCAGTATATATTTCGTGATCGAGTTGAGAGTCTCAGACGGGAACGAAATCTGCCAGAACATTATTCAAGAATCATGATGCAAGCCGTCGTTCCTGCGGAAGTCGATGGACGCAGCGCGATTCCAAGACACCCGACGACCCGATCCAGCAGCGAGCCCCCCATTGAACTGAGGGAGCTCCCGCGCAAGGCATCTTTCAGAGACGGTAGCACCAGCGATGACATCGTCCCGACCAAGACACAGCGTCTCCACGCACACGTCCAGTTCGCCGCGCGCTGCTGGACGCTCTACCTCGGGGCTGGAATGATGGCACGACGGGTCCTCTCCTACCGCGAATCCAAATTGTCTACCACGTGGGTGTACTCTCCTGTATATCGACGGGCGGGACGTGCATCGTGATGCCGACGCATGATTGGACGTTGCGCAGCTCAACTTTATGGTGGCTTCTCCGATCTTCGTGTTTTCTTGCTTTGTACGTCGTCGTCTTGATTCTGCTTGGTTGCATGTTGATGAAGCCGAAAGGGATTTTTGACAGGTGCGTTCTCCAACATGGTGTTGAACCATCGATATGGGTTCGGCAAGGCCCGTGTCATTTCAATTCATGGTTGTCTTGGGATGCCGATGCTCTGTGTCTCGCAAGGTCATCGTGCTCGGTAGGCCGTCTATATCCGGGGCCCTGGCGCGAGAGGGGAACACCGCATTCACGCAGACACTTTCAGGATCTATGCTCCAAGTGATTGGTTATGTCCTCCCAGTGTTTGTGCTAGGGTATTTTCTGACTGGCATGGGAATAGCATTGCAAGTTGGTCGTCCGTCGCTCTTTGGTGCCTGCTATTACTACACTCCGTTCCAGGACGCTCAGGCGAACGGTTTCGTGGCAAGTCTCAAGGAAAATTCGGAAGCTAAAATGGGAATCTTACACGCAGTACGTATTTTTCTCTACCCATCCAACATCGCTGAAACTACGTAGGCTTACGGTATGGAGTGTCGTACTTCTCGTTCGAGCTTCGACGTACTAACGTGCCAAACATCAAGGCGCTGGAGCGCTCTCTGCTCCACTCGTGTCGACACAATTTGCCTTACTCCCGCGATGGTCTTTCCATTACCTCGTGTCGCTGGGGATTGCGGTGATAGACACCATACTCTTGGCTGCAGTTTTTCGCTTAAAGAGTCATGATGGTCCGTTCTCGCCATATCTTGTTCGAATTAAACGCTCACAGCGTCTCGTAGAGTGCTTGGCTCAGATCGGACAAACCGCTAGGGAGAAGAACCAGAGCGAAAACAGCCACTTCAGACAGATCCTTGGGCTGAGGGAGGTGCACCTCTTGGCTGCGTTCCTTGTCGTCTATATCGGTGTCGAGGTTACTCTCGGAGGTGTGTCTGACTCCGATATGACTTCCCATTGCATTCACGATGAGTCAGGCTGGATCGTAACGTATGTCATTGACGTCCGGGGTGGTGGCCCGTCATCAGGCTACATATCGTCCGGATTTTTCGGGGGTATGTCGCATCATGAAAGAGTTCAACTCTGTTATACTTAAACGTGAATGACAGGTTTGATGACCGGTCTGGTCGCTCTATTGTGGCTCAACAGTAAGGTTAGCCCTGTTTTCTGCAGTTGTAGCCATTGCCCCTGATGGCTCGACGCATTTAGGTTGGGGAGCGCAGAGCTTTATTCATCTACGCACTTCTAGCCGTCGGAATGGAGCTGGTTGTCTGGCTCGTACCATCGCTGATCGGCGGCGCCGTATCCGTCGCGATCATCGGCATCCTGCTTGGCCCGATGTACCCAATTGCGATGAACCACGCCGGGCGCGTGTTGCCGGCTTGGCTCCTGACCGGTTCGTTTTCGACCCCTGCTCTCAGACTCAGGCTGACGCTGCGTTGCTCAGGGGCCATCGGATGGATCGCTGGTTTCGGTCAGGCGGGGTCCGCTTTCTTTCCGTTCATGACTGGCGCGATCGCGTCCAAAACGGGCATCAGGTCTATGCAGCCCTTGTAAGTGACATCTGTGTGTGTGTGTGGTCGACGGCTTACCAGTCGAGGGCAGCTTAGTGGCGATGATGGTGCTCATGACGATCTGTTGGGCGCTCGTCCCCGGCAAAGGGTCGCGGCGCACGGACTGACGGAGCGGTATGAAGAGAGCGCACCTCGACAACAGATGACGAGTGACCTGAAATCGGGAAGTGTACTGACGTGCATCTGTAACCTTGCTTGTTCCGGCCTGTTTCGTAGAGGACGAAATCGCAACGATGGATATATAATCATGCGCGTCGAGCTCGGGGACAGCCGCCGGGCGCCTCGATGTTATGTCACAAGCGTTCAACTTCCGGTCTACCGGACTCGTCAACCAACAACTGTTGGAGCAGAGGGGACGACCTAGACAGAATAAGTGAATACTACTCTATGTCAGTAGGTAGGAAAGAAGGAGCCTAACTAGGAAGCTTACCTCCAGTCGAGTGGTACGAGACTGGACTCATCTGCAAACCAGAGTATATCACGTTATGCGCTTGAGACTTTCGCGAGGGCTACGCGAGGCACTACGAGGGCTCTGATTGGACCGGAACACCCTGGTACGACACTTTGGCTAAAACCTCCGCCCTTTGGGCACCCAAAGGGCACAAGCGACATACTGATGCGGCCGGGGAAGGGCGCGTCGCGTGAAAACGAACAGTGTCCGTAAAAGGAAATATAGTAAACTATGTACACGGTGGGCTGTTCTCCAACAACAACTTCCTCGCCTGCCAGACATGCCATGTGATAGCTTCTTTTTGGCGCTGTCTTGCGATGGCAAAATCCATGATCTCGATGGCACCACGAACTCAGTCCTCGCCAAGTGGTCCATCGGTGCACCGCTCTAGCAAGCGACGGCCCGGGCGCGTTCATTGCGGCTTCTGCTGATCACCTTGTCTCGTTTTGGGACACTCCGACGCTACACAGTCGCCGACGCTGAAAGAGTCTCGGCCATGGCAACGTCAGAGAGCCATGACCTAGTCGTCGGTGGAGGCAAAATACTTTACATTCGGAAACTCTGCGATATCCTTTCTTCGTATTTTGATGCCGCGCAGTGCTCTTGGCGTGAGTTGCGACTCACTAATCGTCGACTAGTACGGACAGGGTATAGCAGCGCTCGAAAAACCGTCCGAGAGCTGCGTTTCCAGCTCTCTAAATCCAAAAAGCTTGTCGGGAGAGAGACGAACTCATCCAGTCCATGTGCGCCCAGCAAGAGAGTTCACGTACGTTCTACGCCTCCATATCATTTGGTTTTCGCTGGAGTTCACTTCCCTAATAGGCGTGGTCGCGACATCTGAACGAACCAACGGAGAATTCTCAGATGGGCCGGCCGACTCTCAGCGTGCGACTAACGAGCAAGATGACAACGAAGATGAAATCATTGGTTCACTACGTCTATGCCTTTGTACACAGGAAGCTATTTCAAGCGCGTTCATTGTCACCATGGCTTGCACTTTCCCCCTCACTTTCTATTTCCTATCTCCGCTGTACGGACAAATAGAGGAAAGCAAGCAATGGCTTTCTGGATATGATTGCTACATGTCAACTTGCTGAGCCAGTGAGAAGAAGGATATCGACATTTCGTGCACGGGACAAAAACATGCGTGTGTCTATTTCAATTTTTGCTCTTGCTTCAGTGGCGCTCATGGCTATTATGTAGACAACAAAGTCACCCTGCTCGAACAAACTAACCAGGAACTCCGCGAGAAAGCGGACGAGGAAAGGAACAAGACCATCGAATCACCGAGGTTGGATCTCTATGCACATCAAGTAAGTTCAAGTACGTCCGTCACCGCAAGCGGTTCACGTTAGACAGACATCATGTCTGTTAGTCGACAAAATCACACGCCTAGAACGAGCCGATCAGGAACTTAGGGGAGAACTCGTCGAATCTTGGCGTGCTGGAGACGAGCAAAAGATGAACTTGGACGAGACCATCCTATCGCTGCGTTCGTGCATCCATACCAAGGAAACCAACTTAAGTAGGTCTTGTCGATCGCCGCCTGGGCTCAAGCATCGTGGACGTCTACATCTGATAGAGGGAGAAATCGCACTTCCAGAACGGACTAGCCAGGAATTCTGCGGTTAGCTCGGCATACCGCAACGTACAGCCAATGAGCAAAAGAGAGCTTGAACGAGACCATTGTGGCGTTACTGTCAGACACTCATGCACTGAAGATAACCAAGGAGCGGCAAGTTCGTTGAATTGTGGCGCATTGCCGGTGAGCAGGAGAGTGGGCTCAAGGAGATGATCAGGTCACTAAGCGGAGACCTTGATGTACAAGAATCGAACTCCAGTACGTTCATCGCTACTGCTGTTTGTACTCCTCTGACTGCACGCCTTTAAGACGGCGGGATCATGCTTCTTCAACGAACCAACGAGGAACTCCGCAACGAGCTCGCTCGATCACAACGCGCAACCCAAGAACAGGAGAGTAGCTTGAACGAGACAATCAGGCCATTCCTTGCAGACATTCAAGCGCAGGAATCGAACTCGAGTGAGTCCTTGCTACTGCAGCTCGTCTTTCACTGGAATCCATGAAATCCATGTCTATCAGGCGACAAAATCATGCTACTTGAACAAGCGAATGAGGAACTTGGCGGCGCTGCCGACGATCAGAAGGACAGACGATCAGGTGACTTCCATACACGAGAAGCAAGCCTATGTGTGTCGATTGCTACTCTGACCGTATTTCACCGACGTCCATGTTTGTTAGACGACCAACTAATCTCAATCCTTTCGGAGATGCCAGCAGGCAATGAACTTCACCACCCAGCAGCTGACAATGCTTCAGCCCTTTTTCTCCAAGACACTACGCCGCTTCGGGTGCGCGAGAAGCTTTACCTAGCCCCTACACGCCAGACAAGTCGTGATGACATTGCATACCCCTTGTTCAGCATCTTTCGCGTGGCAGTGGTGAAGGCAACCTGGCCATTGGTCACCTTCTGGAACACATCCTGACGCGCTCGGCTGACTTCACACTTCTCTCTTGAACTGGCATTCCAGGAGCTAACCACACCTGCCTGCCTGTTGATCTAACGGTTTACAATCAAATTGTCATGCTCCACTCCCCTCCGCCTCTTAAACCATCCGTGATGGATGTTCATGACTACGGTTCTATGCTCGTCGCACTCGATCTCTCCTCGTCCGCGAGGACACGACGAGAGTGCTGGTGGCTATGATGCTGCACATCTGACTACATGAACTTTCCCCGTTGTCCGTGGAAATTCCGTCGTCGCTGCTGCTGCATGTACCGTGCCAGTCTAACCACGTCGTATCCTCGGTCGAGCAGCACCCCTTGCGTGACTCCCCGACCTAGGTGGTGAGTTAGCTGGTCACAGCGGTACCATTGCCTCACAGTGCAAGCACCAGCAGTTGGCTACCTATTGCGACACGTGCACTCTGCCGAACTGAGTACAAGGGTCCTCGTTGCCCACACGACGTCGCGCGGTCCCCCATTGTTTACCCTCCGCTCGTCGCTCCGTGCCACAAATAGACAAGCTCGAGCTCCACCAATCCGGCAGAATGGGCCCGGCATGCCAAAAGGGCCAGCGACGACTCCCAAGACGGAGTTAATGCCGCAAGCCACTGTGTTTGACCTTGATGATGTCAGGGATGACGTGATCCAGGTGAAACGTGAAACAAGACCGTGGCGCGACGACCGTGTGGCGGCGATGGGTGAGACACGGGAGGACGAGACGAGGGATGGAGAGGGCGCCCGGCGTGACGAGACTGGGCCGGCCGTCGCTCTCTGGGCGCAGTTGCGCGCGCCCACGCCCACGAAGCGGCAAGAGGACACAGCGGAAACGGTTACGAGGACGGCGTGGTGGGTACGGCAGCGCACCACGCTGTCGGGAGGGGGGTGCGGTGGTGGGAAACCAACGGTCGTGACGGACGCAGCAGCAGGAACTCGAAGTCATTGAGCTTGAAAAATACACTGCAGACAGGAGACGAGCGCGAACGGCGAAGGCAGATCATGTCCATGCCGCTCGCAAAAGGGGCAAGAAAGCGACTGCTGTGGGCAAAAAAGTTGGCGCTAATCCCCTCGTGCGCTTCCAACCACTGCGGGCGATGTACAGGAGCTGTGGCGCACGAAGTGGCGGCGATCGCCACGGCGGTCCATCCCTCCCCCCTCGCTAAATCGTTCATTGAAGAGCACTTTACAGGTCATTCCTGTCCGATTCCTCTGTGCATTTTTAACGGACTGCCTTTTGGACTTGGCACCAAAACAGATCATGTCTGAGGTGCCAAGCTCGACCTTTATCAAACCAGTGGACAAGGGCCGAGAACTGCGAAGCAGTTGGGGGCCGTTGCCCAAGGCGGGAACCGAGGGCGAGCAAGGTATGTTTCGCCCGTCACGGTCCAATCCGCATTAAACGCGCTTGACATGTTACAGGGGGTGAGGTCGTTCTGGCGTTGACGCGCCTCCACAAACCCTGTGGAAGGACTTGCGGCATGAGCTCTCTGAGCTCAAGGCTTTGGACCAGATGCTCAGAACCTCATTCAACGAGCTCAAGACCACCATCAAGGCTGACCTTTGTGACTTACTCGGTGATTCATACAGTCTTTCCGCAACATGAATGAACGCATGCTCCCGAGCGTTTACACCTGTAAAAGTCTGGCTTCTGGTAATAAATATCAAATCAGAAATTTTCACCTTGCATGAACCAGCACCACACATCTCTAGGACTGAGTCGATAAGTGCTTGACAACGTGCTTTCGTGACATAAATGCCTAGTGCTGCATGGTGATCGTGAGTCGGGCATACCTTTGCTAATTTGGCCTGTCTGGCCTTGTGGGGGGAGGTCATCGCCACCAGTGATTTGAAGGGTGAGTCCTTTATTGCGTTCGGTTCCCATGTTCCTTGCCTGCGATTAATATTGAAGCACTAGTGATGGTGGCTTACCTTGGCGGTTCAATGTTGGGCATAGGCTGCAAGCACGAATTGTGGAGTTGCACTTCGAGCCCATTTACATCCTGGCTAGCACTCATCACTGTGGTTATTTTAGCCTGGGCGAAACGAGGTGGTGCAAAGTGTAGTTGCGCGAGGGCGAAGCGAAGCGCAGGTGTAGTGAGAGCAAAATGAGCGGCGCGGGATACTACATGCGTATGTACGTAACGCGTAACGCTGGCAATTTTTGAAGTCGAGCCTCAGCGTCCTTTTTCGCCCCGGATGATCCTGTCCTCGTCACAGCGTCGGAGGGTTATGCGCAATAAGTTCCTTGATACTATGAACGACGCCTTCACGAGTCGTGTCTGCTCTCTAGGCCCACCATTCACTCCCGGGCTTCAAGTTCATCGGGTCATTTTCGTCACGTAGTCACGGTGCGAGTTCGGGGTTTTCTTTTACGGTCTCTCGGATTATCGACGGCTGGTCCTTCAGTCCGTAACTAACACTGGTCCGACAGCGTGGATCTCTTGGCGTCGTTCCATCGAGGCTTGTACGTCGTCCAAAGTGAAGCCCACACGCATGTTCCTTGTCGCAGGTGCTCAACCACGGAACCCTTCCCTCTCGGTGGTGAATTCGTGGCTTGGCCATGACCCCAAACACGGAGTCGTATCTCACGCTTCTCTTCAGACATGGTCTTCATCCTCGGCGATACGTTCGCCTCAAGTCGCTATGTCACGAACGAAGCTGAGTCGGCTGTTGGATGGCGGTGCTTATCGTGCGTTTGAAAGGACATTCCAGTGCGATGCTTCGACGCCGCTCTACCTGTCTCGGGCTCCAAGTCCGCGGAGTTTGGCAGGAACATGTGACACAGGCGGACCTGATGTAAGGGCAGGTTCCAGGGGAAGTTAGGTCGAATATATTTCCACCAGTAGTTCTGCGTTCCTACACGACGACGCGAGATCGAGAGATGGAGGTCGCTCACCATTTAGGTTCAAGCAAAGGCCGCCGTTGCCAGCGACACCTATCAAAGTTTGGCGTACTCGGCGTGCTGCATGCCGTGTAGAATGGCGCAAGACCAGTTTCATTGTACGAGTACAAAATTCGCTGCCATGACGGTTCCACCAGCCTCAGGACCTCGACGATTGTAAATGAAGGTAATCCGAACGCGATGGAATGCGCGCTGACCTTCGTATCCGCTGCCTGATGGGCCAGGATAAACAGGCCCTTGACTGGGGTCGCCGCCGCCTTTGAAAGTGCAACAAGAGGCGTCCAGCGCGTCGAGGAAGTTGTCGGACGAGGTGCCTTAAGAAATGACATCAGTATCAACGTAATGCGAGATGTCTTGCCATGACCTTCCACCATGTCTGCGACAGTCCAACGGGACCCATACCATATTGTCAAGGTCGGATTCCCTGTTATACTCGAATCCCTGATCCTGTGCCTGTGTATAGCCTGAGCGACGTCGACACGGTACACTCACTGCTGAGCGAATCTATGTACGGCGCCTTTCCGTAGAGCGCGGGAGAGAAGTCTTCAAAAACATGTCCAGATCGGTCTGAATGTACGTCTGAGGGTCGTTGAAAAATTTCGGCTGGAGACAACATATTGTGCTCACTGATGCCGTAGCTGTCCGACCCTATCACCTGTTATGGCACACTCGGGCCCGTACTGGTCACGAGTTCGAGACAAAGGACAACGAACGGAAGAAGGGACCTTATGAGAGCAACAGCAGGCGTCCGGACGTCCCACCACAATCCCAGAGGGATGCCATTGCAGAGACAGTGGGGCGAAAGAGGTGGAGCAGCATGGCACCTATAGTGATAGCGCGAGCCTAATGGGAGCGAGTGCATATTTAGCGCACAGGTACAGTATTGGCCTGATGCTATTAGTAACTTGTGGACAAGTTATAAGAGTTGCATCTTGGGTAGCAGAATACATCCCTGATGAAGATAAGCTAATAAATTTTCAGAAGGAAAGGCAGAGACACGTACGCTCTATTCCAAAGCAAAGCGTTGACCCGTTGAACGATGATATCCGTGCAAGAGACAATGCGGGCACGCAGTCGAACGTACGAGGACTCCGAACTCGTTCCGAACTCGTCATTCCACACAGTTCCGAGACGGGTCGCGCCCGCTGCGACTCGAACAAGAGTACAGTTGCCCACCTTGAACATGCATTATGAGCTCTCCGATCTGTTGAGTTTAGACTTTGTACAAAAGAAAGAAAGAATTCAAGGGAAAGGAGAGAAACAAATCGCAAAAGCAGACCACGACGCGATTCATGGACGTTTCCGCGAATCTGGATCGATTGGCGTTTCCATTTTCCTTCGTCGATCCAACTCGGTGTGCGATCCAAGATGAAGACTCGAACGAGACAACAAGGTGCCTCAAGAAGTTGGAGAACTCACGCCCATCGAAACCCTGGACTCGGGAATAACCAAGAACGTACATTTCGCCGTCGTCCGTCGTTGCGAAAACACGTCAACCGATCTGTTCAGGAGACGAAACCGCACAGGACGCGCGAGATAGCCTGTCCCTATGACCCATCGTCTGCGACCTGAAAATGTGAGCACGATCACGACGAGCGTTTGACCTTGATATCTTGTTCTCTAATCACCGCTGAGAGGAATTCTGCTGATGAGTCATATCGGAGCGTCTTTGCCAAGTATAGCAGCTCTCCGGCGATATATTACCTGGAATGTCAATGGACCGGCGATGTGACACGTGTGACCCCGCGATTTTTTCACCCTTCCCTTCTGTCTGCCACCACAATATTGGTTCTCGTCTCTCGACAGGCCGACCTGAAACGCGTTCGCATCTCAGACCTGAAATCAGTAGCATCTGATGTTCTAGAACCGTGGCTATATGATGGCTTTCAACTAGAAACTTCTTCTAGGCGGACGACGGGCCGTGCACCGAGCTGCACTGACACTGGACGAGCGTTACAGCATGGCTCTCACTACGGTTACGAACACCTCTCTCCCAGCCGCTGGACCGCCAAGCTGTCCACTACCTTGGACAGACCTCCACGTGACCTCCGTTGCTCCATCACACCGTTGTTGCACACCGCGGCCCAACCTCCCGTTCGTTACGTTGAGCGCACGTATTCGTCCCTCTTCCTCTCCCCGCAAGTCTTTGTATCGCCGGGCGAGGTCGGGTTCGAAGTGTCGTCTTACCTGAGCAGCTCCGGAGTCCCCTACCCATCCCCACTGCCGCGTTATTTCCGCCTCCCCCGCAGTAGTCCGTCCCCGTCTTCATTTCTACCCCACATCTGACGACACGGTAATCGTCCTGGGTGGTGCGGTGCTAGCAGGGTCGTACCAGAGCACGACGTGCCCCACGATGATGGCACGTGCCTGTATCTTTCCTAATTCGTCGGCTCAGCTTGTGAACTCGTTCGCTTCCGCTTGTACGTCCTTGAAGCGGATGATGCGAGCTGAACGGACGGGGCTACACGCGTAGTTCATCGCGACACGCGGTATGAAGAAGGGACATCAGCTTGACCTGTGCTGGATGGCGTGCTCGCCGCGTCATCCACGTGTCGAACGTGTGGGGGGCGTATACATATGACGAGGGCCGTGCGCAGCGCAGCGCGTGTCAGTCTAACCGCATGGACAGGAGGTGCATAACCTCGTGGGCTCGTTATCGAAGCTTATCGCGCGCGCCCTTTGGATGCCATCGATCGACCCGATGGCGCGGGTCGACGCCCTGCCAGGGCATGTTCATAGGGCACGTGCGGCGTGCTCGGCGCTTGCATCTAGGTCCTAGGAGCGATCGTCCGATATGGACGCGGGCACTCTAGCCTTGGCTTATCGTCAAGCGATCGCAATTGCCAATCGGGGAGTCGAGTTCGGATCACGTCGTCGTGTTTTTCTTTTGTCTTTTGGTTCTTTGGGAACAACGTTCACCGCCTCGCACATTTGATGGCCTGGACGCTGTGGAGCCAGTGCTGCGCGGTTATCGCGTAGCGCGCACGACGGACGCGGAAGGGTGAGGTGGGCGAGGGTTGATGCAAGTCGGGTGGATGGACGCGGACGGGAACGTGATGTTGATGTTAATGGCACGGACGGGAGGGCTGGGCGGTGGATCCGACAGCGGGACGCTCGTGAGTTTTGATGCCATTGATGATCGACGTGACGTGGGCCCGGGCGTCCCCGGCACCGCCGCGGAATCGAGCACTGGGTCAGGTTGCCCCTGTGGCGCGCACAGGCTGCGGTGTCGGCATGGAGAGTCGACAAGGACATCGGCGAGCACCGCGTGTCCCGGCGTCCTCCATCAATCACTCTGCGTATCCAAACGATGCGCCCGTCAGGTCTGTCGTCGTCGTCGGTTCCCCCATCACTCCTTTCACGATCCCCGCCTCGTTTCCTGACGCCCGTTGTCGCGGCACGCCGTTGAACGTTGGACGAGCCGCGGTGAAGGGTGGAACGGTATCTGAGCGTGTCAGGGTGCGATCACGCCGCGCGGTTCAGTTGATCCAACGCCATCCTTGATGATGGCATCGCCCTCGCCCAGCGGGGACCAGGCGTCCGTATCGCTACCGCTACCGATCGCGAGAGGACTCGAGCGAGGGTTTGGACGTGGGGCCAGGTACTACTACTACCGCACCCGCGAGCGCGAGCACGACTCGTCGGACGAACGTTGCTCGGCGCAGCACGCGACGCGGTCGCGGCCGTCGTTTTGTCGAACAGAGTCCGTTCGATGCTCGGTCGTAGGTTCAGACGTGCAGACCAGCCGACGATCGACTCCTTGCCGAGAATAGGGATCAACGGAGGTGCGACGGAGGGACGCGACCGGGAGCTGTGCGTATCTTATTGCGCCCGCTCGTACGTTGGCCCAGCCGTCCTGGTTGGTGCTGCTGGGGATCAGTGGATGCCGTGCATGCGATATACCGCGTCACCCCAATCGTACGTCGATCGAGACGGGCATCCATTTTCGATCATGTACGTTTCATTGCGATGGGCCATATCCCGAGTATGTATACAAAAGAAAAAGTAGCGACGTGTGGCGTAATGGAGCGACGACGGGACGGGCCGAAACATGGAGCCCGCGGTGCGACGCGCTACATAATCATGATCGTAACAATAAGACGTTAAACGACGACGTAAGGACAGACGAAAGGTCGGTTGTTTCGTGACAAAAGGAGAACGTGTAAAAAAATGGCTACATGAATCGTTCCATTCTCATGAGCATGCGTGAGGAATCGTGATGCTGATGTGGTATTGTATGGAGCGGAGACGGGCCTGCGCGTCCGCAGAATGAATTGAATGATGTCTATCGTATATGCTTGGGGGTCGTCGACGTGCTGTACAATGCATTGCCGTGTTGCGTGGTGTTCGTATCTAAACCGGACGGGGATTCTTGGCGTTCCCTCGACGGAAAGGCAAGGAAGGATGCAAACGGGTGCGGGGTGGAGGTGGGGGGAAGGAGATCGGCGGGGAGAAGGCGAGGAACTTGATCTCGACAGGCCGTCGTTCTCGGCCGACCTCCGTTTTGGAGGGGGGAGGGCCAAACCTAGCGTTGGCGTGCGGTGTATCTAATACGAGGAACCCCGGAACCCACGGCCGTTGCCACTACGGCCGCTGACGGGGGAGTTTGAGACGAAGCCAAAGAGCCGCTTGAGAAGGGGCTGTTGTGCGTGAGGTTTCGTCGGTATGGGAGCATGTATGGGCGGCTGTATACGCGAACGGGACAAAGAGAGTAGTCAGCACGGACGAGAGCACGTGAGCGGAACGAGGACGCACGCCGCGCTTGTATTCCGCCTTTGGGCCGCCTCCTTGTACGAGCAGGTAGGGCTGTGGCGGTGGCTTGGAAGATGAATGACGAGAATGGGAAGCATGCCGGTAGAGCGTGTCCTTGTGCGGAGCGGGTGGGTTATGGTAGACCTGGCCGGGCGGGGGCTGGGACGGGTAGGATGGGCGAGTGGGGCTGTGGGCAGGTGGAGCGTAGAGGTAGTTTGCGGGTGGGTTGCGGGCAGCGTGTGGCTGGGCGTAGATGGGGCCACGCGAGGGGTAGGCGAGGTCCCTGGGCATGGAAGAGGAGCGTGAGTGGGACTGGGAACGGTGCCGCGACGGGGAAGTGCGGTCGTAGTGGGCACGGTCGACGTACGACCTGCTGCGATTGCGCGAGGGACGGGAGCTGCCCATGGACCACTGGTCGTGGTGTCTTGGGTAGCCGTCGTCTGGGGCGTCGTAGAAGGTGCGGTCGCGGAGGGTCGGGGAGAGGACGAAGGGGTTCGAGTAGGCGTGGGCCTGCTGGAGAGTGTCGGAGACCCAGTTGGAGACGCGGGTCTGTTGCGCGATGTAGCGCTCGTATGCGGCGGGGGAGTAGTCGTACTCGGTCATGAGGTGTGCGAGGGGGTGACACGCCCCAGTGGCGACTCGCTTTATACCGTCGCAACACAGGCTATTCTAATACCAGTACCGTTCCCGGCCACGCCCGCTCCCCCGATTCGTCCTCCCTTTCCCCGCACGAACTTACCCCACTCCTTGGTCGTCCGCGTTGACGACGCCATTCCCGCGTCGCTTTCTTTCATCCCACTCGGAACTCGGCTTCACATTCCTGTTCCCCTCGTCGGCGTGCCTCGCCGGATCTCATCGCCTGCTTCCAAGTGCCAGCCCCGTCGCCCGCCATATCGCCAAACCATCCCCCGTGCATCGCCTCTCTTGTCATGGTGTAGCCACATACCCCGTAACGGGACTGCACAATTAGACCAACTCGGCATCTTAACCCTGCCCAACCAGTCCTTCGGATCGAGTCCTCTTCACCTCCAGGCCCCTTCGGGCATCTTGGCTTCTCCCGGCGCAGTTCGAATACTCTTCCGTCCGCCTCCAATTGTTTTGTGTTTTGGTCCCGCATAGCGCCTCTTCCATACATATCCAGAATCCAACTTTCCCCGACCTTGCCGTTTTCCATTTCGAGTCTTGCATCTCTTATCGGAATCCCTTGGTGGGTCTCCCGACCCCCTTCTTTGGCCGCCCACCAACCCTGTCACGTGCATCCATTCCTTCCATCACTTCGACTCGCAGTCAGTGACGTCGACGGTCGCTCCGTTCCACCTCGCCAAGCCGACGACCGTTCGTCTGCACGCCGTTCCTACGATGAATCGCCCTCCATCGGTGCCAACACCGACCACTGTTCCATGTTTGGCTTACACCCAGTTTACGTACTTGTGGGTTCCCAAACAGGCTTTCTCACCCCTGCCCACGCACGGACGCCCTCTGTTGATCATTTCTCGTCAAGTCACAGATGGCGGCTGTGATCCAACCCCTCCGTTCACTTTATCTATACCTGACCCATTGCACTCTGGTTCCACGCTTCCGCCAACCCGGAACATGCTGTCGTTGGTGTCCACTAATGGACGCTCTCGCTCGCACGCGTGAGGACCCTGTCCTCGTTTCGGACGGCGTGTTCTGGAATGAGACTGCGACCCTAGACCTTGGCCTTCTTGATCGATCGTATGGAGCTGTTGGTAGTCGTAGCGCTGCCAACTAGCTACCAGTCATGCCAACCCCTCCAACTGCTCGAGAAGCACACAGCAAGGCCCGGTTCCCGGATGGAACGCCAGTTAATGAATGCCAAGGAACCCTTGCTGCTGACTCACCGACCGGTCCATATGTGCTAAAATGAACTCGACCCGTCTTCGGTCCCACGAAGAGTGGTCGGCCGCGGGAACGCCACAATGATCAATCTTGAGCGATAGGCTCCAGGGTCTGGATCATACTCTCGAATCGAAGTCCAACACGACTTGGCGGCGTGGACGATGTGATGGTCGACGAGGGAGTATACCCCGGCGTATCGCGCCTTACAAATCGACTCTTATTCACATCAAATTTGGCTCTGGTCATCCCTCCGTGGCCATCATCTCCGGGGTCTGGTGACCAGACCGGCCTCCGAGTTCTACCCGAGAAGGACGTCGAATGGGCCGTCTTAAGATCGCGCGGAGCGTGCGCGCGCTAAAAATCTTTGTTTCAGGAACATGCTCTTTGTAGAGCTAACGAGCGCGGGCGTACAAGCTACATTTGGCACCATATCTCGACGTTCACCTTGCCGTTAGAGTTCACGCCCGGGTCTACGTCTACATCCGATCGCGATCCTCGCTCGGTTTTCGGACGCATCTTTCATTTACGCTGTCGTACGTGGGACTCGGACCGTCCGCGAGTTTTTCCGGAGACGTCACATGGCCCCTGTGTAAGCGGGCCTGAAGGGGACTGACCGTCCGAGGTTAGATTGGCTGTGTTCGACGCGGACGGACCAAGTACGTGTGAGGTGGAGAATCGGAGATTTCCTAGGAGAGCGTATGTATCGGATGGTGTCGAGATTAGGCATTACTAGATGTGATACGCCATCACGGTCTCTCATCTTTTTGCGCGTCCGGGAACCCCAAGTGCCTCGTTGGTCGATGCGTCGCGCTCGCATTGCGGGAGCGTCAACGTACCGTTCTTGGCGGGTCATCAACGACGTGACCGAGACGAGGGAGGACGATGGAGGGCGCTCGTCCGAGAAGCCCTCAGGGTCGACAACGTGTGAGTGTGACGTCGTGAACGGTGGAAACAGTTGACGTAGTGGCGTCAACTCGATGGGTTAGGGATGACATGTTCCCGAGCGCCGGACGGGTTCGTAAGAGAGAAGTCTTGACGAGCGATTTCCGCGGGGATGACGGTCAATCGGTGACGTCGTACGACCAACGCTGGCGCGGTGCGAGATAGAGAGATAGAGATAGCGGGGAGGGGAGGGGGGAGGGGTCGAACGGCGCGTCGTAGATATCTGTTCGACTCGGACGAAGCGTGGTGGTGGGGATCACGCTTCGCCCTCACGGTGCTCGGCGAAATGGGGATGGAGAACGGGGAGGACCGGTCCGTTGGTTCCTGGTGACCCACTCGTGGCGTCAGGGTTTGGAATCGGCTCGACAGCTCGGGGGTGCACGTGTCGTCCGAGAGTCTGGGGGTCTGGGCTTGCGCCGCGGCGCCCATGACCGTCGTTCTGGATCGACTCCCAAGGCGATGAGATGAAGATGAAGATAAAGATGGAGTGACGATGGGGGTTGGGGCGCGACCCTGGGCGGACTGTCAGGTTGCGTGACGTCGGACGCGTTCGAGTTACATGTGGCTCGCGGTGGGGGGCCGGACGATACGATGCATCGCGGGAGGCTGAGCCGACGCGTAGGCTTCCGAGTGGGGGGACAGGGATCGATGGGACGGGGAGGGGATCGATGGGACGAGAGTAGGATCTGAGATGGGAGAGTGCGTACGCTGCGGCTGCGGGGGGCGTCGGAGGTGCTTCTCCGAAAGCTTCGAGGGGGCACGCGTGTGGGAAGTAAGTGGACGCCGTGGTCGCGGCCGATGTAATGCGGGAGGTGTGATGTGACGATCGGGCCGTCGGGGGCGACGGACGTCCTGCCTAACGTCCGAGTTTCGGGTCGCGTGCGCGCCTGCGTGGGGAGGGACTATGGGTACGACCGGTTGACCGTTGGTCGCGACGTTGCCTCTGGAGAGAGCTCGGCCTCGAGAGGATAGGCACGACGATCGAGAGCGAGCGGCTCGAGATCTCGTTGTTTGCTAGTATGTACGTCGGCGTCGAGCGACGTGGCGCCCCCCGTACCGTCTCATCGTCCGAGATTTCTCCGAAACCGAAGGGGGTTCATGTACCTCTCTAATGCGACGGAGCCGTCAAAGAACGTGATCGCGCGTCTGGTGACTTCATCTGGCCTGGGTCCCCCTACCCGATTCGAGTCGCATCAGAGCGGAAACGATGCCCAGATCGGGTAAGCTGGCGGTATGCGCTGACTCGCGACGTGACGTAAACGGAGCGCAAGGCTTGGAGACCTTGCAAAGCGGCGCTAGACTTTTGGGAGTGCCGTCCCGAGGCCCTTTGTGCACGATCGAGGACAACCGCATCGAGATCAGTTACATAACGTCGAGTGTCGGCGAATTCGAGCCCGAGAACGCCGCTCGTCGTCGAGTGTACGTCACAACTCGACCGGCAGATGCCACGAAAGTTGGAGCGACTACGCCACCGATCTGAGCCACAGCACTAGAGAAGAAACAGGTAGGTTCATCCAGCGAAACGCAGCTTCCGAATCAGGTTAACTCTGAACCGAACCACCAGTCGAAACTCACAAATTGTGTAGAATACAAACGATCAGTGAGTGGACGTCAAGGAGTCACGCGAACACCCCCTGATGTCGGCATCCAGTCAGAGTCATCGCGCTCACAAAGGCCCCGAGGCACATGCGGACCGACAATGAATGACCCGAGTGAATCATTGCAGGCCAACCTTGAAAGTTTAAAGCCTAATATAACCGTTGCTCGAGTCCCATGTGCCAGTGCACGAGGCTCCGCGCTCGACGTCTGACGCAAGTTCCGAAACGTGGCACCTCGAGTGCGAGTTTCTTTCGCGTGGAGGACACCCTCCATGCGGTGGTAGACGCCTCGTGTCCACTGGCATTGTCACATAAGTAGGAACTGACGCGTGCCGACAAACCTGTTTGCGCACGTCGTCAATTACGCCAGCCTGAGCGCATGTTCTACGAACCACCAGTTTGATGTAGCAATGGACACTACATCATGATTTTCATTTCTCTTCCGATGTGCCAATGGGTTTTGGACCTAGATCTGGACCTGGGACGCAGAATAATTCTGTCACATCGACTGGCATCCTCTGGTCGCGTGTACAAGGTTGCCAGTGGTGGTAATCACGGTCCACTGTGTCCACCGCTGATATACTTGGGTAGATTATGTAAGATCAATTGTTTCCCCGAATCGGCACTCTTTGCGTGGACAATCATCATTTTGCTTGGACGACCACCATCCCCGGCAAACCGTGTATCGCCCTCGCGGCGCAGATGTCATCGTAACATTAACCCATTGTGCCACTTGACATGCTTTGTCCCCGTACTCCTCGTATATAAGAGTCCCTCGAGCAGAGTGGACAGACAATCGACCGTTCACTCTCTTCACTCTCGCACTGCCCTATTGCTGTCACATTCTACTATCTGCGTAAAAACAAGGTACATCAATCATGGAGAACAGTGGCATCTTGAGACCTGTTGTGTTTCACGAGCATCTGCGACTTGCTAGTTTCGGTTTTCACCCAGATGTTATTTCACCCCAGGTACGCACGCGCCGTTACAGCTTATGAGAAAATCGATCCACATCGACGTGCTTATTCGGCTTGATTTCTTATCTTTTATTTCCCAGGTGAGTCCAAACCGTGGCTAGTCCAACCAGATGCGCCGAGCAAACTCCCTCTAGACCCTGGCTTTGGAATCGGAGGGTTTCGTCTGCGTGCGGGAAAGAGTCAATAACAACAACAACGAAAATATCCATGTGACCGTGATCAATCTCGCTGATAACCGTGTTCTTCTCAAGTGGCTGGTCCCTCCAACTTGTGAATCCGCTATCGTGAATCCCTGCGAGAAAATTATCGCGTGGAGGTGTACGTACCCCTCGTCTCGTCTCGTGCCACTGTTGATCCACTTCCGCAGCCAAGGACGTGTTGCACATGTTCAATATGGAGGTAATGCAGACGTTCAGATCTCAATATCTCGAGGAGGGCGTGGTGTTCTGGAAGTGGATATCCCGCGGAACGATAGGCATCGTCACCGAGACCTCTGTGTATCATTGGTTGTTCAGAAACCAGTCGCCGTGCAAGGTCTTCGAACGGGATATCCTACTCGCCGGAGCACAAATCGTCGACTACCACGCGACGTCCGACGAAATGTGGCTGGTGCTGGTCGGCACATCTCCAAATTCGACGGACAATTCCATGTTCAAGGTCAAAGGCACGATGCAACTGTATGATCAAAAGCGGGGAGTCAGTCAAATCATTCTCGGACATGCTGCTTCGTTTGCGGAGCTGCAGCTCGACGGTGAGCAGTCCATAACAAAGCTACTCACGTATGCAGTTAGAACTGCCACTGATACCTGGGTGCGCGTCGCTCATTGAATAAAACACGACGCTCGCTCAAAATCTTTCATCTAGCTTGATGTCGAGGTGCTTGAACCGGCTGGACCGGATTCATCTTTCCGCGGCAAGGCAACTAAACTGCATTTGTACCCTGAACTTGTCGATGATCTCCCCGTAGCTGTCCAGGTGTCCAGAAAGCATGCCATCACCTTTGTGGTCACAAAACACGGTTCGATTTACATGTTCGATCTACAATCTGGTGCATTTCTGTATACATTTTTTTCTGAGACGATCTTGGCGGCGAAGCTCGAGTCCAGCTGGCATGGGCTCATCGTTGTAGACAAAATTGGTCAAGTCATGTCGCTCGGCGTCGACGAGCGGACAATCATACCTTGGATTCGCAGTACACTCCGTGACGACAAGCTTGCGTTGAAACTTGCTACCCGTGCTAATCTGCCTGGTGCGGAAGATCTCGACGTCAGTTTTTCTGCATCTTTTCGTACGCAGGCGAATAAAAGACATCGTTTTTAGCCTCGCCATTCACGACAAAACCCCAACAAGGAAAGGCATAGAGAGACTCCAAGTACGTCCATTCTTGCCGACTCGACGTTTCGCTGGCGTTTATGTCTTCCAGTTAGCAAGCTTGCGCGTCTCGAGGTAAACGTTCAAGAGCTACGCAACCAGCTTGCCAAGTCACAGCTCACAGTCCGTGAGGAAACGAGACTTGTGTTTCCTTTCCAGATCCATCGCTGACATACGAACGAACAGAGAATCAGGAGAAGACCATTGCTCAACTTCGTAACGACATCTCTGCGTCCCTGCGCACGGCTAGCGAGGACAGGCATTACCTCAAGAAAATCATCGCTACCGTTCGCACGCGCGAGGAAAATTCGAGTGCGTTTCGTCTGTGGCCCCCTAGCTCGCGGTTCGCTGACGTCGATGACCTCTAGACAGCAGAGTCGCAGAGCTCGTCACAGCGAACCGGGAGCTCCGCATCGATCTGGCCGAGTCCAAAGAAAGAGCTGATAAGCTCTCCCTGATCATCCGCACACACGAGGAGAAGAACGGACGCGAATCCACGTATTCTCAGAATCTCACACACGACGCTGCAGAATCTCTACTGGAGATTGCAAGTTCCGCAAGGGACCGATGCATCACAGCGCCTGAAGGGGTTGAAGATGGAACATCGAGTGTTGAAAACTGAAGTTGGGGGGAAGCAGCCACTATTTACTCGTCTGTTTAGCTGCTCGATCCATCGTCCAACCATGTACTGATGAAGTGGGCGAGGTTAATGTTGAACCGGGAGCATGATGTTTTGAAAGCCGCAGTATAGATTGTACATGACTGAGTTAAGTCTGGTATCCAGTTCAAGCTTCCGTGGTTGTGAATTCGTGGTGCCATCGAGATAATGGATTTTGCCATTGCAAGACAGCGCAAAAAAAAAAGCTATCACGTGGTATGTCCAGGCGAGGAACTTGTTGGATGACGAGTCTGGCAGGCCGGAAGTTGAACGTTTGAACGTTAAACGCTTTACATCGAGGCACCCGACAACTGTCCCCGAGCTCGACGTGCATGTTCACACCAGACTAGACATCCATCGTTGGGATTTCGTGCCCTGCGAAACAGGCCGGAACGCGCAAGGCACGTCAGTACACTTCCCGATTTCAGGCCATCCTGTTGCCAGAGATCGCACGTCAACGTAGTTCGTAGCTTATATAATCGAAATGAGAAGTAGTACCGTGACGCGCGTGTCCGTAGTTAGTTTCCTCTCGCCCTTCGCACCGTCCACCGGCCCTCGGATCTGGCCCACCTTTTACACCTCCGTCATCCGTTGTCGAGGTGCCCAACGCTCCCTTCATGTCGCTCCGTCAGTCCGTGCGCCGCGACCCTTTGCCGGGGACGAGCGCCCAACAGACAGTCATGAGCACCATCATCGCTACCAAGCTGCCCTCGACTGGTAAGCCGTCGACCCGACACACAGATGTCACTCGCAAGGGCTGCAGGGACTTGATGCCCGTTTTGGACGCGATTGTGCCCGCCATGAACGGAAAGAAAGCGGACCCCCGCCTGACCGAAACCAGCGATCCATCCGATGGCCCCTGAGCCACGCAGTGTCAGCCTGGGTCTGAGACCAGGGGTCGAAAACGAACCGGTCAGGAGCCAAGCCGGCAACGCGCGCCCGGCGTGGTTCATCGCAATTGGGTACATCGGGCCAAGCAGGATGCCGATGATCGCGACGGATACGGCGCCGCCGATCAGCGATGGTACGAGCCAGACAACCAGCTCCA